>CAWUDS030006499.1:0-34792 GCA_963859935.3 Lathyrus sativus
TGTCTAACAACTTGCCCCATACTTTAAGGGCTTGCCTCATACTTGAGAGACTCGCCTAGATAATAAGGGTAAACCAAACAAAATCATTTCACCTTTTCCAAGACCTCGTGCTTGAGAGACTGTGTGGTGGTATATTTGTAAAGTATCTACAAGAGATAACACATAAGGTCCACTAAAGGGTGGAGACATAACATGTCACCCATACTAGCCTCATTGTCGCCCAATTATTGGGATGGATGCCCATTTCTTTGTTATGTCAATTATTTTTGAATTACACACCCGTTCGTGGGAATCTGAAAGTAACTAGTCCCAATCCACGATGGTACAAGAGAGGGAGTCAAAACAAAATATCATGTTCTCTTGAATAATATGGGAGTTGACTATCCACTCCCCATGCGCTTAGATGTGGTTGCTATTTCATGGGAGTTGAGATCCAAACCCAAAGATTTCTATAAATATCTCAATTTTGAGGTTAAGGGGGAATCTAATTCATTACACAAAATACCACATAGTGAGCTTCTCGCCTCCCTACGCGAGGTAGCTCTAACACAATAACTCTATAAACCTCTGACATCCCTATAACACAAGGGGTTGTCACATTTTGTAGGTAAATTTTTAGTCTTCCTTCTCATCAACATATTTGACGCTCTTCAACAATATTTAGTGATGCTTTAGCTGTTAAAGATTAAATTCCATGTTTTGTTGCATACCCATGTACTTTTCAACTCTTTTTCTTCATGCTGAAATGACTTTAGGACTCTTCACTATTGTAAATACCCTATCAAAACCATATAGAAACATCAAGACACTATACTCAATTTATTTTGTTGAAGTGTCTATAAGACTCTTCATTTTCTTTCTTCTATTTTAGTGATTTACTGACTCACCATTTCATTTCTTCTTCTTGAAGGGACTTTAGTATTTGAGTTTTCTACATCACTGTGAGTTAAGACATTAACATTGTTTAATGTTAACTTAACATGACTAGTGTAATACTCTAATTTTTGCCCCCTAAGATCCCACATGTCATTTGCATCTCATTCTACAAACAAGATCGCAAGCTTTGGTTCCCTTTTGCCTTCCTCTGTAGGTTTATTCTTGAGCGATCATCGGGCACCCTTGTTTCTTGTTTGCTTAATATTTGTTTATGTTTATGTTTACTAACCATTGATTAAAATCCAAAAAATATATTTTTTCCTTTACTAACTTTTTCAAGAAGAATTTGGATCAAAGATATCAAATACCAGTCCCTTAGCTCGAGTGAATATTCATCTGAAAAAAGTCGAAGTTGATCCACAAACAATTCAAATCATCTGATCAAAAGTCTCCCAATATTTGATTGACTTTTATTCAAGAGACTCCAAGTTTCATGTGTTTATTTCCATGCCTTCTTTGACAAGCAAAAGAATCGAGCCAGAGCCAAGACAACACATCATAAAGGCCATTTTCACAATTTTTGTCTGTGGTAATCGGTTACTAATATTGGGTAACCGATTACCCTGTGCGAGTTTTGTAAAAATTATGCAAATTCAAATATTGCAACACGAGAATATTCTAGATCACTTCATTTTAATTCTCCTATCTCATCATAATTAATTCCCACCATACACCTTCACTAATCACCACTTGATCATTAAGTTATCTCCAAATTCAAATTCCAAGCCTAATTTTGATTCCAAACCAAAATCCAATCTACCAAATTTTCCAAGCCTAAATCCTATAAATAGAGGCCTCATTTATCTCATTTTATAAGCTTTAGATATCCAAAATCACCTTGTCAAATTCCAGCTTGACTCTCAATTTTCTCCAATCACCAAATTCACCAAAGCTCTTTCTTGCTTTGAAAGTTAGTAAGTTCATCATTAGAACTTACTAATCTTTGAGCTAAACTTTCATCCATTCACTTTTTCATCATCAATTCTAGTAGATCAAAGCTTTGAAGTGTGGTTTGTGGAGCTGATTTGAAGAATTTTCAGATTTGGAGTGGTAATTTCTTGATCCACCATTGTTGTTCTTGATACATCTTCCACAATCTGATATATTATTGATTCTTGTTGCTTAATATTTGGATCTTGCAAATTTTGTTCTATTGGTGTTGATTGTTGTTATTTTACTTGAATTTTCATACTCAATTGCATCCTTGATCATGAGGTGTTTGAAGAAATGATTGATAAAGTTTCCGCACATTTTTAGACTGTTTTGTTGCTGTTTTGGCAGTGGTAACTGATTACCAGCTTTGGGTAACCGGTTACCCAGTGTTTTTTTTTCCTTTTTGCCTCTATTTTGGCAGTGGTAACCGGTTACCAGCTTTTGGTAATCAGTTACCCAATGTTTTTTTTAATAGTTTTTGGCTCTGTTTTAGGACTGTTTTGGTTCTTTCTTCTTCTTCTCCCATTTCCTTTTGATTTTTGCCTTGAAATACACTTTTAAAGGTCTTTTTCCTCTTTTAAATTCATTGGACTTAGGGTGTAAATGAAGTTGGATAAACATTTACTAATTCAAATCTATCTTTAAAGTGAATTGTTCAATTCATTTTAGGTACTTTGAGTTAATGATATGTTTAGTGCTTTAATCCACCAAAATGAGTGGATGAACTTAAAGATGGAATGATCTTGAACTCGTAATTCAATTTGGCATTCCCTTTCCTCTTCTCTTTTTCTTTGATTGATGAAAATCTTCGATATCGTTTGAACTTATTTCACGTTCCTGATGAAGATGAGATCGTTACCTATTTTCTTTTCGTGCAGCATTTCTTTCAAAGAGTGATCTACATATCACTTCTCTAGCATGCAACTAGCTCTAACATTTTTATTGACCCACCTCAGATAGTCGTGGTTTCTACATAAACCCAATGACGATTACTTAACATAGTGCTAAATTATCCTATAATCGGAAAGTGATCATTCTTGGCTCGAACCTATGTTTGAAAGTCCAAGTATGGTTGATTATTTGTCTTAAGTCCATCACCTATGAAGCTTGCTATTAGGATGCTTTGATTTTATCAATCCTCTAATGAGTCTTCATCAACTTTGGCTTAAGTGCATGAGTTAACTATCGTTGATCATTTGCTAACAACTAATCACTAACTCACTAACGATATCATTGTACTAATTTTGTTTATATTTCCTTCTTGCTCCCTATCTCTCTTTTATCTTTATGCTTCATTTTTATCATCTCACATCATATTATTATTTATGCTTCCGTTATTTTTCCTTTTTCCGTTGGACACATGTTTATGTTTCCGCTTTTTTTTCCTTTTATCCACTTGGACCATATCTAGTTTAAAACACTAATAAGGATTAAACCACTAAAAAACTTGGCGCTCTTAACTTTGTGGCTATCCTCTTGAACTATTCTTAGACCTTGGACTTCTTGAACTTCTTGGATCCTTGGACTTAGAATTATGACTCTTTCCCTATGCTTGGAGTATTATGGATCTTTGCCTTTATTTGGCTTGCTTATTGGCTTATGCTTCAAGATGGATGAAATTCTTATTTGTCTTGCTATGGAGTGTGCTACAAGTTGGTTAGATCCTTCTTATCTCTAGCTTTTATTTTTCTTTCTAGGGTAGTCACTTCATCTCATCCCCTTCTTAAATTTTCAAAATCTTCTCCCTCTTTTAAAACCTTCTTGTTTTCAAACTTAAAACCGCTTTCACAATAAAACCTTGACTTTTGTCAAGTGATTTTAAAATTTGTTTTTTATTTATTTAATAAATGTCAATCAATGTTAATCATATTTTGACCAATTTCAAAAAGATATAAAAAACACTTTACCCTCATTCAAACTTTTTGTGCCTTTGTGCATTTTTCATTTTAAAACTTTTCATAAAGTTTAACATGAGTCATTTCCATAGTTGAGATATAATTCTCCTATTCTCCATAGTATTAAGATGTTAACATTTTCCACTTAGATGTTGAGTGATAGACTTGTTGATAATCCAAGCAAAATCCTCCATATTTAGGTGATGCAAATGTTGTCTTATACTTGTGGGCGACTAGTCGTAGTTTTCTCCTTAAAATGATGACTTGTCTTTACATTTAAAATCAATCAAAACCAACAAATTTTTGTTATTTGTACCATGAACTACAGGGTTTTGATCCTATATTTCACTTTGTGGGTACGTAGGCATGAGGCGATAAGTCTCTCCAAATCAAAAATCTAAAAAATAATTCTCTTCTCATGTCCCCAAGCTTCTTTCAAACAAACCTTTTTCAAATCAAAAAGCGTAAATATTTCAAAGGGCTCCTATAGATTATATATAAATTTTAGGTGCTAACACCTTCCTATTGCGTAACCAACCCCCCTTACCTAGATCTCTGTTCTTGTTCTTGTTTTAAAACTCTTTGGTTTTGTTCGCTCTTTTTCCTTCCTTTTTTGAATAAAATAAAAGTGCGGTGGCGACTCTTGCATTTTTTTTAATTTAAGATAATCAATAGCTTACACTCACAATTTTACCGCTACAGAAAAGTGGTGACTCTGCTGGGGAAATATATCTGGTTCCGAGTGGGTTTCACCTACTTTGATTTATTTATCGCTTTTTGTTTGATTTGTTTGTTATTGTTTGTTCTGTTTGGTGCCTGGTGATCTGTGTGGTGAGATAAGTCCTATACCCGGACTTGATTGCACTTATGATAAGAGGGTGGTATAGTCTTGTTGGCTTACATGGAGTTGTCCTTACTAAGCTGACTTGAGATCCCCCGCTCAGTGGAGGCCCCTTTGGGATTACTGATGTCTTACGAGTAGTCGTAATTGGCATTATGTTTTCCGACCTGGGAGCTTGAGAAGCTGAGAACCTTAGAACCCTTTAACCCATCTTGTCCTTACTAGAACATGGTGCGGTGACTATTTAGGTGTAGACTTGAATTAGTTGTTACGCGATATCACACTCAGACGAGTTTCTCTTGAGAATATTTTTGGGTGACGAGTAGTCGTTTAAGTCGATAACATCCAAAAGTTGGAATTATGACTCTAGGAACTTGTTTAGAACCTTGTTCTACAGGTGATGATATAACCTTAGTACATACCATTGTAGGTTGGTTCTTACCTTTGGCTCCATGGTTATGCCGAACCTTTAAACCTGTGTGCTTTGTGTGTCTTGTTTGTAGGTGTTGTATCTTGCACTCATGCATTCATGGGCATTTTGTTTCAGTCAGTTTTTAAGGATCTCAGAGATTTTCCTTTGCAAACATCACAAATATTATGATTATGGATATTGGAAGGAGAAACACTCAGAAGTATGATTTTTGAGCTCCCGATCTTATAGATTTAAGAAAGCTAGTGTCCTTCGTAGTTGATTGTGCAGACTTCAGATCTCGTTATGGGAGACTTTTATTTGTTCTTTCTACCAACATGGAAGACGGAATTCTGAACACCTTTGTGCAATTCTATGATCCTGTCTACCGATGCTTTACTTTCCCAAATTATCAGTTATTGCCAACCTAAGAGGAGTATGCCTATCTTATGGATGTACCAGTCTTCATTGAGTTGCTTGAGCGACGTGTCGTGAAGAGACATGCAGAGGATTTATTTTCCTCTACTACTTCATCATCATATCCTTCTACTTCCGATGTGTGGAAAAGGGTATTGTGGATCAGCTCGTGTTAGAGAAGACCACCATGAAGGACAACTACGAAAGAGAGATTAAGAGACTCCGAAGGAAGTATCAGCTCGGGTCGTCATAGATGCTCCTTAGGATCTAGCTTTTTCTTATTGATAATTGATCTTATGTAACTTGTACTTCCAAGTGTAACTCTTTCCAAAATTCAATGAAATGAGATGTTTATCAGAATTTCAAAAAGGGTTATTTCTTTACAATGTCTATAATTGCAATATATCTTAAAGATCCTTGAAAACTGAATGAAACATTTGGCATTCACATCATTGTGCATTGTGTTTTTTCCTTTTCCAGGTGTCTTATTTATTTCCTTTTGATCTTCGTTCAGCCAAGTTGTCACATCACTACAATACTCGAGCTAATCTTAAGAAAAAGATGGATTAGTTACAACAAGAGAACCGCGGGCTCTGTGAAGAGGTATCAGTTCTGAAGGATAGTATGGAAAGACTCACTGCTGCAATGAAAGCTCTGGTGGGGGCTCAGAATCAGCCACTACCACCTCCTTCCTTCTTCTCCTGTGCAGAGAACTGTGATTTCTGAGATCGGATCAACGCCCATTTCTGTGGCCTTGATTAATGCTTCTCAATATTAGATGCTTTCTAGTTTCCTTTGAGGCATGCCTTTCAATTATGTGCCAGAGGGATATCAACCTCTTGCTTCTAAAGGTCCAATAATTTCTGCTAGTATGAATGTACCACCTCCTGTGGTTAATATTGTTCATAATGCTAAGATTCCGATTGTTTCTACTATTGTACCTGTACCACCGCATGTGGTTCACACTATGCCTTGTGCTGAAGAGCAAATTTTCCACACTGCTCCCAGCAAGAGTTTGGATGTTATTGATCGTCTGGATGATTTTCAAGATAGTTTTACTGAGATGCATAAAGAAATCATGGCTTTAAGAGGAAAAAAGTTATTTGGAAAGAATGATTACAAGCTTTGTCTTGTTCCAAATGTGAAGATTCCTGCCAAGTTCAAGGTTCTGGATTTTGAGAAATACAAAGGGAATACTTGTCCATAAAGCCATTTGGTTATATATACAAGAAAAATGTCTACCCATACTGACAACCATCAATTGTTGATTCATTATTTTCAAGATAGTCTTACCGGTGCTGCACTGAAGTGGTATATGGGACTTGATAGTTCCCAGATCAAGAAATTCAATAATCTCGGTGAAACTTGTGTCTGTCAATATAAATACAATCTGGATATGGCGTCAGACCGTGATCAAATCCATGCGATGTCTCATAAAGATAAAGAAACTTTAAAAAAGTACGCGCAAAGATGACGCAAGATTGCAGCTCAGATAAGCCCTTCGCTTGAAGAGAAAGAGATGACCAAGATCTTCCTGAAGACTTTGGGTCTGTTTTACTATGAAAGGATGGTTGCAAGTGCTCCTAGTGATTTAATAGAAATGGTTAATATGGGAATGAGATTAGAGGAAGTTGTTTGTGAGGGACGCCTGACTAAAGAAGGTAGTTCTGGAAATAATAAGAAGTTTGGCGCTAGTTTTTCTAAGAAAAAAGATGGAGAAACTAATGCCACCTCTCAAGAGAGGTCTAGAAGATGCAGGGTTATGAACAACAATGGTAGTCACCATCATTAACATGTAGCGTCTATTACACCAGTCATCAATGTCGCTCCTACTTCTCAAGCTACTTCGAGTTATCAACCACGTTTCCAACATAAAACAACTCAGCAAGGTCGTGTGCAGAGGAAAGTGCAATTTGATCCTATTCCAGTGTCGTATACTGAATTATTTTCGACTTTGATAAAGAAGAATTTGGTTCAGAATTGTGATCCGCCGGATGTTCCTACTGATATCCCATGGTAGTATAAGCCAGATGCCCATTGTGCATTTCATCAGGGTGCCCTTGGGCATGATATTGAAAATTGCTATCCTCTGAAATATGAAGTTGCAAAGCTCGTGAAAAGTGGTATTCTGTCTTTTGAAGATACCAATTCAAACGTGCAATCAAATCCGTTGCCTAATCATGGTAATGCGTCTGTCAATATGGTATATGGGTGTCTTGGTACATACCACATCTTTGATATTCGTTGGATTCGAACGTTGCTTGTGGAAATGCATGTTACTTTGAGTGAATTCCATGATATTGAAAATGATTATGCCGCCTGTTGTATTTGTTCGGTAAACCCTTGTGGGTGTGTGATTGCAAAGAGGGATTTACAAAAGATGATTGATCAGAATTTGATTCAGGTTACTGCAAACAAAAATGAAGTTGAGAATGAGGTTAATGTCATAGTTCCACGTTTCAACATCTCAGAAACGAGTTGTAATTTCTTATGATAGTCAGGAATCTACTGTGACACCTTTGGTCATCCGTTTTCCTGGCCCAGTACCGTCAGAATCAGATAAAGCTATTCCCTACAAATACAATGCTACTATGTTGGAAGATGGAAATGAGGTTCCCATTTATTCTTCCCTCAATTGTGATTATTGCAGATGTAGGACGCGTAACCAGAAGTGGTAGGGTACTTGCTAATGTACCCTCGAAGACAAGTGAAGATGTTGTGTGTAAGAAAACTCAGTTGAAGACTTTTGTTGAATTCGGTCAATCAAATGATGTGAACCAAAAATCAGATAATAATGAGGTAATGAAATTGATCAAGAAGAGTGAATATAATATGGTAGATCAACTGTTGCATATACCATCAAAAATATATTTTTTATCTCTGTTAATGAGCTATGAGGCTCATCGTGAATCATTGCAGAAAATATTGGAACAGGCTTTTGTAGATCATGATGTGACTGTTAACCAGTTTGACAACATTGTTGTCAATATCACTGCGTGTAATAATTTGAGTTTCTGTGATGAAGAGTTGACCGAGGCATGGAAGAAATCATAATTTGGCTCTCCATATTTCCATGAATTGCCAGGAGGAAGCTTTATCCAATGTGCTGGTTTGATACTGGTTCACTATTGAATATGATGCCAAAATCTACTTTTATCCAGATTGTCTTATCGAGGTACTCCTATGAGATTTAGTGGGGTCATTGTGAAAGCCTTTGATGGCTCAAAGAAAACTGTGATTGGAGAGGTTGATCTCTCTATCAAGATAGGTCTGTGTTTATTCCAGATTACTTTTCAAGTCATGGATATTCATCCTGCTTATAGTTGTCTTCTAGGATGCCCGTGGATTCATGAAGTCAGGGTTGTCACTTCAACACTCCACCAAAAGTTGAAATTTGTTCAGAATGGCAAACTTGTTGTTGGTGGAGAATAGGTTATGTTGGTAAGCAGTTTGTCGTCTTTTCTTACATTGATGTTGGCAAAGATATTGAAACACCGTTCTAGGATCTTTCTGTGGTTGATAATATTTTTAAGAAGAATGAGATGTCCATGTCTTATTTAAAATATGCACAACATGTGTTGAAGAGTGGCCAAGCTAATAGATGGGGCCAAGTTATTGAAGTTGTTGAGAAAAGAGATAGAGTTGGTTTCAGTTTTACATCTGGTTTAATCCGCAAAAGAGATGAAGAGTATTCATGATGTTTTTCGAATTGCTGGGTTTATCCATACCAAAGATCATTCTACAACTGCAATTATTGAAGATGACTTTGAAGATTACATCTCAGATGGTTCTGAAAGTGTTTCCATTCCTACTGAAGACTAAGAGCCTTATTTGGAAGATTCTGGATATGATTTTGAGACAGAAGATGCATATGTACCCTTCTACTCTCCTCGACCGAGACTTAAGGGAATTAAGTATGAAGTCAGTGCTATCACTGAGGGTGATCAAGAGGGAGAAACACCCAATTTTGTGACACGTGAGTTGATATGCCAGAATTGGATCGTTGTTAACATTCCTACTGTTGTTCATGTTTCAAAGTAATTTGTTTTTGTTTCTTTAAAAATCCTTTCACTCTGCCCAAGGTGAAAATGAATTTTTGAGGGCTTTGTTTCAACTTTTATCATCATCAATAAAATGTTATTCTGTTTATCCATATTATGTTTTTTCACTTTTTCTTTATTTCTGAAAAATGGTAACATAAAAAACCAAAATAATAATAATGTTATGATCACTTTTATCTGCATAATACTTGCACTTCTTGTTCATATTCTAAAATTAAACATAAATCATTGTGCAGATTGATTGTTAAACCCATTGAAAATAACGACCCTATGCCCTCTCCCAACTTTAAGTTCCATGTGTTTGAAGCGTGAGAGGAGGATGTTAAAGAAATTCCTCGTGAAATTTCCCGATTGCTTGAGGCACGAGGGAAAGACCATTCAGCCTCATGAAGATTCTATGGAATTGGTTAATTTTGGGTTCTGAAGATGATAAGAAAGAAGTCAAGATTGGGTCACTACTTCTGTCATATGTTAAGAAGAGGATGGAGATCTTCTTAGAGAATATGTTGAACGTGTTTGCTTGGTCCTATCAAGACACGCCTGGTCTTGATATTGATATTATGGAGCATTGTTTGCCGTTAAAGCCTGAATGTTCACCTATGAAGCAGAAATTGAGAAGAAAGCATCTTGACTTGGCTGTGAAGATTAAGGAGGAGGTTCAGAAGCATATTGATGTTGGTTTTCTTGTGACTACTGAGTATCCTCAATGGGTATCCAATATTGTGCCTGTTCCAAAGAAAGAAGGAAAAGTCTGAATGTGCATTGACTATAGAGATTTGAATAAAGCAAGCCTGAAAGATGATTTTCCACTGCCACACATTGATTTGCTGGTAGATAATAATAATAAGTTCAATATCTTTTCATTTATGGATGGATTTTCCGGTTATAATCAAATAAAGATGGCACCTGAGGATATGGAGAAAACAACATTTATTACACCCTAGGGAACATTCTGTTATAGAGTGATGCCCTTCGATTTGAAAAATGATGGTGCAACATACCAGAGAGCTATGACCACTCGGTTCCATGATATGATGCATAAAGAAATTGAGGTTTATGTGGATGATATGATTTGTAAGTCGAAGACTAAATAAGATCATATTGAATACTTATTGAAGTTGTTTCAACGTTTGAGAAAGTTTAAGCTCCGCCTGAATCCTAATAAATGCACTTTTGGTGTTTGTTCTGGAAAGTTGTTGGGCTTTATTATCAGCCAGAAAGACATTAAAGTTGATCCTGGTAAAGTTAAAGCTATTCGGGAAATGTCTTCCCCCAAAACAGAAAAACAAGTAAGAGGATTCTTGGGACATTTGAACTATATCTCCCGATTTATATCCAATATGACTGCCACATGTGTGCCGATCTTCAAGCTTCTCCACAAGGATCAGGGTTGTGTATAGACAGAAGATTGTCAGAAAGCTTTTGAAAGAATTAAAGAGTATCTGATTGAACCTCCTATTTTGTCTCCTCCCATGGAAGGAAGACCTTTGATCATGTATCTGACCGTGCTAGAAGAGTCTATGGGTTTTGTTATGGGTCAACAAGATGAATCTGGAAGAAAAGAATTTGACATTTATTATTTGAGCAAGAAGTTCACCGATTGTGAGTCTCGGTACTCAATGCTTGAAAAGACATGTTGTGCTTTAGCTTGGGATGCTAAGTGCCTTCGTCAGTATATGTTGAATTGTACAACTTGGTTGATATCTAAAATGGAGCCAATCAAGTATATTTTTGAAAAGCTTGCTTTAACTGGGAGGATTGCTTGTTGGCAAATGTTGTTGTCAAAATATGATATCGAGTACCGAACTTAAAAAGCGATAAAAGGAAGTGTTTTGGATGATCATTTGGCACACTAGCCAATTGATGATTATCAACCTATCCGATTTGATTTTCCTGAAGAGGATGTGACATATCATAGGGAAGCCTTGTTGAAGGTACTCACTTAAGCTAATGTAGCATAAATTATCACGGTGGATCAATTCGATGGGGGTTCTATTTAACATTACCACTTGCTGCAACTTGAGTTTTAATGATGATGAGCTCTTTGAGGAAGGAAGGAATCATAATTGGGTGCTGCATATCTCTATGCAGTGTCTGGACAACGTGCTAGCCCGAGTTTTGGTGGATACTGGCTCATCATTAAACGTTATGCTAAAGTCTACTTTGACGAAGCTCTCTTCAAAAAGATTATGATGAGACTCATTGCTATGATGGTCAAGGCTTTTGATGGGTCAAGAAGAACCGTTAACGGTGAGGTGGACCTACCCATACAAATAGGCACACATGTCTTCCAAATAACCTTCAAGATTATGTACATTAACCCAACTTACAACTGTTTATTGGGAAGACCATGGATCCATGCTGCGGGTGCAGTCACATCCACCTTTCACCAAAAAATGAAGTCTGTGATCAAAGTCAAGTTAATCATAGTATTTGGTGAAGAAGATTTATTGATCATCCATCTTTCATAATTCTAATATGTAGAGGTTGGCGAGGAATCATTGTAGACTTCATTCCAGGCTCTCCAAATCACCATTGTTGTGTTCCTAGAGGATAAGAACTAAACAAAAGCATAAGTTTGTCGTTTGCCTCACTAAAGAATGCCAAGAAAACACTAGGCAAGGTTAACCCCAAAGGTTGAGGTCAATTAATTAACATCTCGGAAAATAAAAATTGCTTTGGAGTAGGGTACGATCCTCCCATGGAGTGAGACGATGAGGATTCCGCAAAGACCGACATCTCAAGTTTCCAATAAGTGTTCAATATAGTTGGTTTCATTCATGACAACCAAGTAGCCACTGTAGAATATAATGCAACAAAGTCAAAAATGCCTTGCCTGGTGTACCGTTGTGCTCTTGACACCACTTTGAACTATTGAGAAGTTGTTTTGCTTTACCTAAGGCTTAAGGATAACATGTAGGGCCCCCTTTGTTTTAATTGAATATCACCATTAATAAAGGCATTTTACTATTCAATATTTTTTGTTATTTCCTAAGAAAATGGAAAACTTTTCAAAAACAAAACACTTATTCTTTTTTGCATTTTTTATTTTCACTTTCTAAAATGAGTCATCGTTAAAATCATGCAGAATAACCAATGAACTAGTTGAACCCAATAACATCACAATCCCTCATAACTTTGAGATCCCCATTAATTAAATTGAAGAAGAGTGTGAGGATAATTGTAATCTTCCTGGTGAACTAGAAAGGCTACTTGAGCACGACTCCAAATCCATTCAACAACATCAAGAGCTGGTGGAGGTAATCAACTTGGGCACATAACAAGACAAGAGAGAAGTCAAGATTGGAATCTCACTCAAAGCAAGCATCAAATAAAAGGTGGTCAAGCTCTTGCACAAGTACGAGGATTTGTCTACTTAGTCGTATCAAGATATTCCTGGATTAGACACAGACATTGTTGAGCTCAGATTGCCACTCCGACCAGAACGCCCACCAGTGAAGCAAAATTTAAGGAGAACGAGGTCTGATATGTCCATCATGATCCGTGAAGTGGTCAAAGGCAGATTGATGTAGGGTTCCTAGCAGTGGCTATGTACCCTTAATGGGTTTCCAAAATTGTGCTTGTACCGAAAAATGACAGCAAAGTGAGAGTGTGTGTTGACTATATGGATTTGAACAAAGCTAGTCCAAAATACGACTTCCCTCTACCATATATTAACTTATTGGAAGATAACATAGTCAAATTCTTTGTGTTTTCATTTCATGGATGGTTTCTATAGATATAATCAAATCAATATGGCTCAAAAAAATATGGAAAAGACCATGTTCATCACCCCATGGGGAACATTTTTCTACAAGGCAATGCCCTTCGGTCTAAAGAATGTTGGGGCAACCTATTAAAGGGTGATGGTCATCCTCTTCCATGAAATGATGAATAGAGAAACTAAAGTATATGTCGATGAGATGATCGCTAAAACTCAGTGAAGATGACCATATGGACCACTTGCAGAAGTTGTTTGAGCACCTAAGAAAATTCAGGTTGCGATTGAACCCTGCTAAATGCACATTTGGTATCTGATCTAGGAAGTTGCTTCGATTCATTATCAAGTAAAAAGGAATTAAGGTGGATCCTGACAAAGTCAGGGCAATATAGGAAATGCTCGCTCCACGCACATAAAAGAGGTTAGAATATTCCTAGGAAGATTAAATTATACCTATAGGTTATATGACGGCTACGTGTGACCATCTTCAAAGTGCTTCAAAAATATCAAGCAATTGAATAAAATGCTGACTATCAAAAAGCCTTTGAGAAAATCAGGCATTATCAACAAAAACCTCCTATCTTAATCCCATCCATTCCGGGTAAGCCATTCATAATGTATCTAACAATGCATTAGGAATCAATGGGATGTGTGTTAGAGCAACGCGATAAAGCTGGCAGAAAAGAGCGTGCCATTTATTACCTGAGTAAAAAGTTTAGTGATTGTTAAACCAGGTACTCGATGCTTGAAAAGGCTTATTGAGCATTAGCATGGGCCACCAAACGCCCGAGAAAATACATGTTAACTCATACTAATTTGTTATTATCCAAAATGGATCCAATTAAGTAAATCTTTCAGAAGCCTACCCTAAATGGGAGGATAGTTCGTTAACAGATATTGTTGACTGAATACGACATTCAGTATGTCATCCAAAACTATAAAAGGTAGCATTTTATTATAATACCCCGCTGTTGAGGTGAAGAACATGAGCGGAATCAAGGTCTACCCATCCCAAAAGGTATGTACTAAGGGTGAATTGTACCTGCAGAACAAGGTTCTAAAGCGTTGCCCAAAGTCATCAGTCCATCTTTCGGATATTATCAATTTCCCAACTGACTCAGTGGTTAATAATATTCTCGAGAGAACCTCTTTTGAGTGTAGTATTGCGTAACAACTATTTTTGGAATACTCCCTCATAGTCATTGCACTACGTCCAAAATAAGGCCAAAGTTGTGTTTAGGTAACTACGGTCCCCAGTATCAAAGGCTCCAAGGACGAAAATAGTGAATGTCTTCACGACTACTCGTTCAACAGTACTAATTTTCAAGAGGGCCTCAACTGAGCGGTGATTCTCAAGTCAGCTTGATCAGGAATCACTCCCTATAAGCCTCGTCGAATATATCACCTTCCTATAAAAATTGCACTCAAGTCCGGGTGTAGGACTTATCTCACAATAATGATACCCCAAGCAAGATACAACATAAATATATACAAGCAGATAATATAGCAAATAGCAAGCATAAAAAACAAGATAGGGATAACCCTAAAAAAGATATGGATCCTCCCCAGTGAAGTCGTCATTTTCTGTTGCGGTGAGAATAGGATATCAAATTCTTGATTAATTTGAATCACATCTTTGATTCACAACTGGTCTTTGATTTATTCAAAGGAAAGGTTAAAGAAAGGAAAAAACCCTATTTTGCATCATAAACACAATGCGGAAAGAGATCTAAGGTTCGGGGGTTGGTTGAGCTTAGGGAAGGTATTAGCATTCTAATCTTCTGTAGTACTCTACAGGAACCTCTTGTTTTATTGTGCTATTGCTAATGTTATCTGCTTAATGATAATGCTAAGGGTTAAGGGTAAAGAGAAAGACCTAAGGGTTAGTCCTAAGTATACTCGCCAAGAAATCGCATCTTGTGCCTACGTATTCGTGGTAGGGGATGGAATCAGAGCAATCGTAGTTCCCCTTACAGAGGGAGGAATAAGAACTTCTTGACCGTGGTTAAGGTTCCAGGGGATGTAAACGTTCGTATGGAAGCGTTTACTTGGAGTGCAGCGACTCCTAATTCTACGTTGTAAGTTGAATTTAAAAGGGTAAAGAGTAAGTATTCCACGACGAGAGCTTACATGGAGTGCGGCAACTCCTTATCCTAAGGCTAGGGTAAAGGGTAAAATTGTCCGCGGTGGGACGCCTAAGCATGAGTACGGCGACTCAAAGTCTTAAGGTTTAGGAAAAGGTAAGGGTGTGTCTACGGCGGGACGCCTAAGCACGAGTACGGCGACTCGGATCCTAAGACTAGGATGGGCGAGGGTAAAGGCATTGACACGATGGTCAAACAGGGTAACCTTTCCTTCGGAGGGGATAAACGGTAAAATACAATAAACAATGAAAATTGAAAAGCAGGGAAGATGGTGAAATATGGAATAATGTACAATGAGCAATGAGAAATTGACAAAAATATGTTAAATAGTGATTGTGATGAAAAAAGATTAAGTGGAATACGTGGTGAAATTGAAGTTAGAAATTGTTTTTAATTATTTTGAGAATTTTATGGAATTTAGGAAAATGTTAGAATTGGTCTATAATTAAGTTAAAAAATGTTAGCATTTAAAAGGTTAATCTTGAAAAAAAAGTTAATTATTTTTTTATTTAATTTAAAATTTTGTTTTATTTATTTATTTATTTATTTTTATATTAAATAATTTTTCATATTTTTTTTTATTAGTGGGTTAGTAGTTAGGTTAGTGATTAATACTAATTAATTAATTATTACAAATAAAACTATAAAACTAAAAGAATAATAAAAGGGGAGGGGTTAGAGAATTAGGGTTTGAACCCTAATCCCCCCTCAAGCAGTCCGCGGCGCCCCCTTTGGTGTTCTTTCTGAAATTTTTTTCTTCTTCTTTCACGTTCATGGCCTTCTTCTTGCATGCGAATACACTTCCTTCTTCCTCGTCATGACCGCTTGTCTTCTTCTTCTCTTTTTCTTATTTCTGAAAAAAAAAACAAATGAGAAAACAATCAATGAGGCCTACGTTTGGTTTTGGATTATGGCACCTCCGTAGTGGCCTGTGGATTTGTGGGCGATGATGAATCTTTTTATTTTGAGCCTTTGATGGTTTATTTTAGATGTTACTTTCACGATTTTGACTCGTTGGGATTTCGAACGGCTTACGGTGGTGATTTTTCGTTTGGATCCGTTTAAGGTTGACGGTTTGGCAGTTGTGTTTGGTTTTGGCGATGATGACGATTGTCTAAGCCTCTGTGGGTTTTTCGGATGGATTTTGTGGTGTCACTGTAAGGGTTCGTTGATCTTGATGCTTGGTCGTTTAGGGTTTCAGATGTGTCCTCGTGATGATATTTTTTCAGTGATTTTTTTGGTCCCCCTATTATATATTTTTCTTAAAAACGATTTTGGAAGATTTTTATTTGATTTGATCTGAATTTGGAGATTTTACACATCTTTGATCCTTTTAATCTCTTCCTTTTGGATTTGTTATTTTTTTTATGGTGATTTCTGATATTTGGATCTGCTTATTAGTGATGGATTTGATTTTGGACGGATCTCCATGGCATATTATTTTTCGGATTTGTTTGGAATCATTGATGATGATATTATCCTGATTGGATTTGATTAATGTTGATGATGATATTTGCGGAACTTTTTCATTAATGGTGGTGATATGTTCCGTTTTTGAGAATATTGTTGTCCGTTTCCCTTGTGATTTTTCTGGATTTAGATTTATGGGTTTTGGACAGAAATCACTTTTTTTTCTAAAAAAATCTTTTTCTCTTCTTTTTCGAAACATAACTGATATTGCTTTGATTTGGGCCTGAGGCTGTCGAAAAAGAAACGGGGGGTTTGGTTGCAAATTTGTTGCCCCTCTCGGACCTGATGATGACATTGCTCTGAGGATCCAAAAATAAAATTGAAAATCCTTTTCTATTTAAAAAGTCTAACTTCTAACCATTTTGCTATTTTTGCAGGTTTTTGCGATTAAGGTACGGAGCCTGAAGAACTTGAAAGCTTGAAGAAATTAGTCTTAGGATTTAGAAATTAGGACTTGTAAAGAATGTAACTTCGAATATTGATGTAATTCGAATATTGTAACGGAAATTGGCTTTGAACAATGTAAATAAATTCAATCTTTTAATAAAATTTGAACTTAATTCTTCTGAGTTTAATTCCAAGCCATATCTCGTTACGAACAGACCTTAAACTTTGCAATTCGCCTCTGAAGCATATGACAACTTGAAACCAAACTAAACCCATTGTGAATTCGACGCAAACCGTGAGTTGGCTCAAACTGTGCCTTTGAAAATTAACGTGTAACCGGAACATGAACCAGTGAATAAAACTTAGGCTTATTTAGACAATCTCTTTTGAAATAGTTCTCGAATAGACTCAAATCCTGATCCGTCCAAACTTTGATAGTCTCAAATCATACCGTTCATAAATCGATTAGTGTTCCAACCTTTCATCTGACGGCTATTAATTTGCTTCTCAAATCTGGATGAACTGTACTGAGGAAAATCTAACATCCATACTGCCATAGAATTCCAACCAATTCTCAAACCAATGTCTTGTAATTCGGGAGATAGGAGGCCCTAGTTTCTTGGGGATCCTCTGATAATGATCTGGCCTTGTAACCATCAAGGGACCGTAATCTGGTGACACGTTCACATTCACATGAATTCACATAAATTAATGGTGAACGAGATTATTCTCCAATTTTCTGACACGCCTGCAAAACAAACAAACTAGGAAAACTGGTTAGCAGTTAGTTGAAAATGAAAGATGGAGTAAAATGAAATGCTAAAATGAATCTAAGGGTAAAATTTGGGGTATGACAGCTGCCCCTATTTAAATAACTTCACTGGATGATTTGAGCAACGAAGGCTCGAGAAATCATGGTGGGAGGTATTTAAATATAGATAACAAAAAATTTTGCCCTTAGATGCAGTGATATGCAATGCTATGGACAAAAACAACAATGTTGACAATGCCATGAATCTAGTATGATACATATTGTGAAAATGATAAATGCAGAAATGCAAACGAAATGACGACACATGGGACAGACACAATGAGCAACCATACATTGGGGAAGACAACGCACTGGGGAAAGCAACACGAAATCGGGGAAATCTAAAGTGGTGGACCAACAGATTCAAGTATGGACAGTTGTCACTTTAGAAAGGAAGGACAAGAAGAGATCCTCAATGGAGATAGCACCGACGAGACGACTTCCATTGGGGAAAATATCCAAGAGTAACTGCTCAACAGGTTCAGGCATGACCGATTGACACTCGAGGATAAAAAGATAAAACAGGATCCACATGGCAGTAGGATCGTGTAAACAAATGCTGGAGTCTTCAGGCAAGAATAACATTCAAGCTTTGGAAATTCCTTTAAACAAAGAGATCGAACAGGATCTTCAGGAACCATCAGAAAATATACAGGGTAAAAACTCTTCTATATGCCAAAATAATTGGACTTCAATGGGGAAATGCCCTGATAAGCATCTCGAGAGAGACTGCCACTTATCACTGAAAAGGACTTACATGCCAAAACTAGATAAGCTTCTCAAATAAAGAAACTGCCACTTATCTGGGGATACGGATAAAACTGATAAGCTTCTCGGGAGAGATTGCCACTTATCTGGAAAAAGGAAGTGGAAACAATCTTCTCGAAGGAGATGGCCACTTGTTGCTAGTATAACGAAAATAAGAATAAGCTTCTCAAGTGAGACTGCCACTTATCAGTGTTGTAAAAGGTAGTGATAAGCTTCTCGGGTGAGACTGCAACTTAACTGGGGAGTAATAACATAATGATAAGCTTCTCGGAATGAGACTGCCACTTATCTGGAAAAGAGAACGATAAACAAGCTTCTCAGGTGAGTGGCCACTTGTTGCCGGTAGGTAAACTGATGAAACGATAAGCTTCTCCGGAGAAACTACCACTTATCTTGGGGCAAAACATGATAAGTTTCTCAGGAGAGACTGCCACTTATCTGCAAAGTCGTTGTAAAAGGCTCTTCTTGAAAGATAGTGCAAAATAAATGCACGTCTAGGTAGGTTCGGCGACCGACAGGGACCGAAGTTCAATCTAGAATCGAGCTAGAAAGAAGTTGTCAAACAAGGCTCCATTGAGGGAATGAACTCAAATGGGGGTTACCTTATCCTGGTACGGAGAAGATAACTGAAATAACCATCTTTCACAAGGGTAGAACTCTGTGGGGAAACTAGTATGCTTAAGGTTGACGATCTACTTGGAGAGAACGGCAAACCCGGTTACTCAGCGGTATCCACAACCAATGTAACAACAAAAGACAAATGAGGACAACAAACATGCAGATGCTAATGCGTATGCCAAAGCATATGAAAATGCAAATGCAATGAGTATGATCATGATTATGCTTATGCTCGTGCACATGCTGACAAAACAGACAAGGGGAGGAGCATACGAGATATGAAATAAACATCTCGACGGGGATACCCATCGACCTTCGCAAAAGTACATCTATCAAGGGATAGGAACTGTTGATGGCAGAACCAAATCTTGCTCCAAAGTTCCAAATTCTCTGGGGAAAACACTTCCATCTGGGGATAAGATATCATGATTTCGCTGGAAGGATTGCCATCATGAATCTGAATTTCTGATCAAAGAAGACCTGGTCACTGGGAGAGTCATCTTAGGATTAGAGACCTCCGGGGGTAAAATAAATATTTGATTCATGGGGAAGTGTGGAGCTAGGCAGCTCCATGGAGAAAGTGTAGCAACTTCCTGGGAAAAGTAAATCAACTTCCTGGTGAAAGGTACGTCAAACTTCCCGGGGAAAATATCTTGACTTCTTGGCAAAAGTATGACAGTCTCCTGGGGAAAATTTCCTGAGGAGCGTATAATAACTTCAGGGAGGAAACGTTGATTCCATTGGGAGTGGGTCCTCAAATACAATGTATCACTGGGAAGATACTTGGGAGATTCTCTACAGTCTTGAAAATCAATGGAGATTATCGGATCAGTCCAAAATGTTGTCAGCTTATAGTCTCGCTGGGGACTTGCGTTGAGGCGATGGTTTAAAAGTGTTTCTGCAACAATGAGACTTACTGGGGAATCATGACCTCCTGAGGTAAAATTCATCGGGGGCATGAAGAGCGTAATAGTCGCCATTTTGAAAAACATAATGCCCCCAGAGTACATGCTTTATGAGAAGGAGTTATTTCAAAAGAATTTTACAGATAACATGGAGTCCAATTGCCCCACTATCTTCAAACTCTTGGATAGATTTGTCAGATCTTGACGTAACTGGCCCGAATCGACGGTGTTGCGATCGAGTCTTCAAGAAATATCTCTTAAGAACGTCTGACTTTCATCAGTAAGAAATTTGGAAACCGCTTGCCCTGCTCAGCAGAACCTTCAGGTTTCATTGTTGATGTCTATATGTAAATTTCTAAGATATCAGGAAAAATCAACAAGCGTGAAATGCTAATCCTGAAACTGTTAATGCAACATACATATTTGTCTTGAAGTTTTTTTTTTTGTTTTGAAAAAGATACCACGATAACTCGTGACCGAATCACTAGTTAGGATATGAATTTAATTTATAAAGCCAACGTCAAATTGAGCATAGCTCATAGGAGTCAGGAAACGTTATCTCATTGAGTATGCTTTCAAAATAAATCCTACTTCAGTTAGGTCTTTTAAAGGTTGTATCGTGGCTTGGTTCACAGTTTAAGAAACAAAGGATAAAGGCTCAGAGTTTATTTGTACCCACCCACTCTTCGTGATGTTCTCCAATCCTATATTCAGTTAACCAGATGCGAGTACTCATCTTTTAAGCGGATTTGACATGGTCGAGAACTCATCAAGGCTTTGGACACGACAGTCACTCGCCTATTTTCTTTTGGTGTTTGATCACACGACATTGTTCTTTATTGGGATTCTTCATTGTAATCCTTTGTTTTTGATTTTCGCGTTTTTATTCCCTAACTTTTGTCTGGACGGAGTCTTTTGAATTTGACTTTGAGAGTCCAGCGGGATGCCCTAGTTTTGCCTAAGTCTCCTTCATAGGTTTTGACTTAGCGGGCTATTTCTTTTTCATTCATTATTTTTTTGAACAAGTCGTGTGACTCTTTTGAAAGGCTTGTGACTGCCTCACTCTTTAGGTAGTCGAGGGATAATCATTGTGTCTTTTTTTTTTACTCCTAGCCTCCTAACAGGCTAGGGATAGATAAAGTGGATTCTCAAACGTTTACTCCTCCTTTTTGAGAGTCTGAGTGTTCGATCAGTTTAACTAAAAAACTACCCTTCCCCAGATTAAAATTTGAGGGTTCTCATTTGGAAAAGAAAACTCCTACTTCAAGGCTCAAAGGGGTTAAAGAGGGATTATCTTCCTTATATCTCTAATGTTTAGGATTTGAAACAATGTCTTACATCCTCAACGGGGTTTCATTCAAAAGCATATGACAAGAGTTCTTGCGTTTTCGGTTCGTCATCCTCCTCCCAATTCTCTATCAAAGTAAGAGATTGGATAAAGTTGGCGTTATAGATTATGAAAACTAATTTTATGAGTGGATACGAATGGATTTCTTCAAGACAAACATATTTATTGCATTAATCATTCAAAACAAACAAGTTCCTACATGCCAATTATGCTTTTATAATCCAAGAAATAAAATACATATAAGCAAACAAAATGAACTTTCTGACAAGTCCTTCTAAAGGAATTTATTAGGTCTTTGTATTCGAGACCGTCACAATAGTACTGGTTTTTTTCGGTGGAGCCTCATTGGAATGGGGAGTATAAATACGACCACTGCGAGTCATCTTGCTTGCCCCAGCTATGTTTGTCACAGTTTCATTAGCAGTCTTCAATTCTTCCCTCAGAATAATCTTCCCAGATTCTTTGTCAATCATGGTCACACCGTACTTCTAGGGTACAACTTTAGGATCACTGAAATGAAATGGACTTTTCTTCTGAATAATTACTGGCCTCGGCTGATTCACTATAGGAGCAACTGGCTTAGATATGTTGAACACGGGCTTTGCAAAACTTGATCCTGGCAGGTTGAATACAAGAACTTTAACATTTGGCTCTGGTAAGTTGAAGACGGGCTCAATCACAGCAACTTCACCCTTCTTCACTTTATTAACCCCTTGTAGGAAACCACCGTTAATCAATATTTGAATATCATTCTGAACCAATAAACAGCCCTTAGTACTGACGTCACAACTTGCACAATCAACATGAGAAGTAATCATTAAACCGACTTGAAATAATTTCGAGTGGAAAACCCTGAGAGAAGTCTTGATCTGAGAAACATCAAGGATAAGGTTTTCATCATATGCATCATCAATGACATTAACAACCCCATGGTTTGGCAAAGGGTTGTTCTTGACATTCACCTGAGGAACATCAAAAGACAAAATCTTCTTTTCCATCAAATCTCGGACAAGGTTCTTGAGAGCGTAGCAGCTTTCTAGATCATGGTCAGGCGCACCCTCATGAAATAAACAATGAGCGGCGGCGTTGTAATTGGCAGGTAGCGGATTAGGAGGTGGACCCAAAGCTCTGGTAGTAATCAGACATTGTTGTACTAATGAAGGGTACAACTCGGTAAAAGTCATTGGAATTAGAGCACATGGCTTGTACTGTCTCCGGTTAGGACCATTCTGGCAAGGTGACTGATTCTTAAGTTGTTGATAAGCAGGAGATTGCATGGGCTGATAACCAGGAGGTTGTTGATAGACTAGAGGCTGATAGACAGAAGCCGGTTGGACAGGCTGATAAGTAGGAACTTGTTGATTGAAGGCAGGTATAACAACAACTACATATGGATGTTGAGCATACTGAACATGATAACCTGGTTGTTGAACATAATTCTGTGGATGTTGATAAGGTTTATTTCTTCGTCTACCTGCAGATACAACATTAGTTTCACCATCTTTCTTCTTCTGAGAACTGAATGAAGGTTTCTTTGCATGATCTTTGGAGCTTGAACCACTAGCAGCGCTTGGCATTTTACCGCTCTTCAGACCCAACTCAACTTTCACACCAACAACAACGATGTCAAAAAAATTAGCAGTCACACTACCAACCATTCTCTCATAGAATTCCGGACGAACAGTGTCAACAAACCAATCAGCTAGCTCTTTCTTGGTCAAAGGTGGTTCTACTTGCGAAGCAATCTCTCTCCACCTTTGAGCATACTCTTTAAATGATTCTGAACTCCTCTGGGACATACTTAGCAGTTGTCTTCGGTCAGGAGCTAAATCCATATTGTACTTGTAGTGTTTGATGAAGGCATCAGATAGATCTTGGAAACATTTGATACAAGATTGATCCAAAGTTAAGTACCACTTTGAGGAAGCACCTTTCAAACTATCCTAGAAACAGTGTATCATTAGCTTATCATTCTCAACATGAGCAGCCATCTTAAGGTAGTACATAATCAGATGATTCTTTGGACATGTAGCACCTTCATAACGGTCGAAGTTTGGAGTTTTGAACTTCGGAGGAATAACCAGGCCAGAAACCAGACATATATCTCTGGCAGCAGCACCAAAGATTTGATTGCCTTCCATCTTTCTCAATCTTTTGTCCATAATCTCAACATTTTCACGAATCTTTTCATGTCGCTCATCTTCGTTTTCTTTCACATCAGGAATGTCATAAACTGGCTCATTGAAATAAGGTTACACATGAGTGTGAACAGCAGCTGGTGCAAAAGTAGGAACCACTCGAGGAGCTTCAGAAACCAAAGGAACAACTTGTTGAATTGATTGAGCAATAGGAACAACAGCAGAAGGAGGCACAAAACCAGGTGGAAAACCATAAGGCGGTAGGCTTGCAGTAGTGACAGATGGTTGAGGATCCACAACAGTACCGTTGATCTCAGAAATAATAGTGGGCTGAGTATCTGTCCTTGCATTAATGACTTGTAGCATCTCATAATCCGCCCCACACTTCCCGGAAGGTCTTCGAGTTTATTGCTGACACGATCAAGCTTTTGATTTTGTTCCTCCATCTTTTTCCGAGCTCGGGCTCTGGTGTTGTACTGATGCAGAGGACTCAGGGTGACAGAACTGAAAGGCGAGAGAACCGAGAATGAGAAACCGGGGGGAAAAATACAATGCAAAAACGGGATGCTAAAATGCAGAATACAGATGAAAGATTTCATGGAATTCGAGTATTTATGAATATCACAGGATACCGAATAAAGCTTATTTATTATTTTTAATAATGGATTACAAGTAAATAGTCTTAAAAGAGTTTTAACATAATAGCTAAATAAAAGCTAATAAAGTCCTAAGGAAGCTTCATATTCTGCTCCTTGATCTGCTCTTCTAGCTGGGCCTTCTCGAGGATGAGCCTATCTACAATTAACTTCAAAGGGTAGATTGAGGATTGGAGGAAAATAATTCCTCCTGGGTTTTTCTCTTCTTGTAAGAAAGTGATTCTTCATTCTTCGATTGAAGTTGTTTCTAAAGTTGAACGTTCTCCCTGACAACTACCTGGTACTTATTCTTCCATGCTTCTGACTCATGTTGTGCTTTTCTCAAAGCGGTCTTCAACTCTTCAGCTTTAGACATGAAAACCAGAATAGGTTCCCTTCTCGGAGGCAAAGGATCTTGACGAGGATAAGGCATCTTCAGCTTGATTGCTCTCTCTCTGACCCAATGAAGATATGGCTCCAAAGACACACAATTAGGCTTTCCCAGACTTTCTTTCCCTTTCTTATGCAAGTGGCGCCAAGCAGACATGATCTTATTTTGAAGTTCTTTGTCATCCTTGAAGAAAATTCTCTCTACATGAACACTCTTGGGTGGTTCCTTCAACGGATATCCTAGTTGTCGGTGAGCTAGAACTGGATTGTAGCGGACTCCTCCATTAAATCCAAGCAAGGGTACATTGGGAAAGTCTCCACAACTGTCAATGATTAATGTCCCATCATACACACAGTTATACCAATCATGGTCTGAGTGAGTTAGAGCCATAATCCTTTGTGACCAACGTCCTTTATCGAGATCCAAAAAAGAAATAGACTTGGGCAAGTGCGAAATAAACCACTTGTATAATAAAGGCACACAGTAGGTGATCATCCCTCCACCATACATATTTGTCTTGGAGTTTTTTTTTGTCTTGAAGTTTTTTTTTGTTTTGAAAAAGATACCACAATAACTCGTGATCGAATCACTAGTTAGGATATGAATTTAATTTATAAAGCCAACGTCAAATTGAGCATTGCTCATAGGAGTCAGGAAACGTTATCTCATTGAGTATGCTTTCAAAATAAATCCTACTTCAATTAGGTCTTTTAAAGGTTGTATCGTGGCTTGGTTCACAGTTTAAGAAACAAAGGATAAAGGCTCAGAGTTTATTTGTACCCACCCACTCTTCGTGATGTTCTCCAATCCTATATTCAATTAACTGGATGCGAGTACTCATCTTTTAAGCGGATTTGACATGGTCGAGAACTCATCAAGGCTTTGGACACGACAGTCACTCACCTATTTTCTTTTGGTGTTTGATCACACGACATTGTTCTTTATTGGGATTCTTCATTGTAATCCTTTGTTTTTGATTTTCGCTTTTTTATTCCCTAACTTTTTCCTGGACGGAGTCTTTTGAATTTGACTTTGAGAGTCCAGCGGGATGCCCTAGTTTTGCCTAAGTCTCCTTCATAGGTTTTGACTTAGCGGGCTCTTTCTTTTTCATTCATTATTTTTTTGAACAAGTCGTGTGACTCTTTTGAAAGGCTTGTGACTGCCTCACTCTTTAGGTAGTCGAGGGATAGTCATTGTGTCTTTTTTTTTGACTCTCAGCCTCCTAATAAGCTAGGGATAGATAAAGTGGATTCTCGAATGTTTACTCCTCCTTTTTGAGAGTCTGAGTGTTCGATCAGTTTAACTAAAAAACTACCCTGCCCCAGATTAAAATTTGAGGGTTCTCATTTGGAAAAGAAAACTCCTACTTCAAGACTCAAAGGGGTTAAAGAGGGATTATCTTCCTTATATCTCTAGTATTTAGGATTTGAAACAATGCCTTACATCCTCAACAGGGTTTCATTCAAAAGCATATGACAAGAGTTCTTGCGTTTTTGGTTCGTCATCCTCCTCCCAATTCTCTATCAAAGTAAGATATTGGGTAAAGTTTGCGTTATAGATTATGAAAACTAATTTTATGAGTGAATACGAATGGATTTCTTCAAGACAAATATATTTATTACATTAATCATTGAAAACAAACAAGTTCATACATGCCAATTATGCTTTTATAATCCAAGAAATAAAATACATATAAGCAAACAAAATGAACTTTCTGACAAGTCCTTCTAAAGGAGTTTATTAGGTATTTGTATTCGAGACCGTCACAATAGTAGTGGTTTTTTTCGGTGGAGCCTCATTGGAATGGGGAGTATAAATACGACCACTGCGAGTCATCTTGCTTGCCCCAGCTATGTTTGTCACAGTTTCATTAACAGTCTTCAATTCTTCCCTCAGAATAATCTTCCCAGATTCTTTATCAATCATGGTCACACCGTACTTCCAGGGTACAGCTTTAGGATCACTGAAATGAAATGGACTTTTCTTCTGAATAATTACTGGCCTCGGCTGATTCACTATAGGAGCAACTGGCTTAGATATGTTGAACACGGGCTTTGCAAAACTTGATCCTGGCAGGTTGAATACAAGAACTTTAACATTTGGCTCTGGTAAGTTGAAGACGGGCTCAATCACAGCAACTTCACCCTTCTTCACTTTATTAACCCCTTGTAGGAAACCACCGTTAATCAATATTTGAATATCATTCTGAACCAATAAACAGCCCTTAGTACTGACGTCACAACTTGCACAATCAACATGAGAAGTAATCATTAAACCGACTTGAAATAATTTCGAGTGGAAAACCCTGAGAGAAGTCTTGATCTGAGAAACATCAAGGATAAGGCTTTCATCAGATGCATAATCAATGACATTAACAACCCCATGGTTTGGCAAAGGGTTGTTCTTGACATTCACCTGAGGAACATCAAAAGACAAAATCTTCTTTTCCATCAAATCTCGGACAAGGTTCTTGAAAGCGTAGCAGCTTTCTAGATCATGGTCAGGCACACCCTCATGAAATAAACAATGAGCGGCGGCGTTGTAATTGGCAGGTAGCGGATTAGGAGGTGGACCCAAAGCTCTGGTAGTAATCAGACCTTGTTGTACTAATGAAGGGTACAACTCGGTAAAAGTCATTGGAATCAGAGGACATGGCTTATACTGTCTCCGGTTAGGACCATTCTGGCAAGGTGACTGATTCTTAAGTTGTTGATAAGCAGGAGATTGCATGGGCTGATAACCAGGAGGTTGTTGATAGACTAGAGGCTAATAGGCAGAAGCCGGTTGGACAGGCTGATAAGTAGGAACTTGTTGATTGAAGGCAGGTGTAACAGCAGCTACATATGGTTGTTAAGCATACTGAACAGGATGACCTGGTTGTTGAACATAATTCTATGGATGTTGATAAGGTTTATTTCTTCGTCTACCTGCAGATACAACATTAGTTTCACCCTCTTTCTTCTTCTGAGAACTGAATGAAGGTTTCTTTGCATGATCTTTGGAGCTTGAACCACTAGCAGCGCTTGGCATTTTACCGCTCTTCAGACCCAACTCAACTTTCACACCAACAACAACGATGTCAGAAAAATTAGCAGTCACACTACCAACCATTCTCTCATAGAATTCCGGACGAACAGTGTCAACAAACCAATCAGCTAGCTCTTTCTTGGTCAAAGGAGGTTCTACTTGTGAATCAATCTCTCTCCACCTTTGAGCATACTCTTTAAATGATTCTGAACTCCTCTGGGACATACTTAGTAGTTGTCTTCGGTCAGGAGCCAGATCCATATTGTACTTGTAGTGTTTGATGAAGGCATCAGATAGATCTTGGAAACATTTGATACAAGATTGATCCAAAGTTAAGTACCACTTTGAGGAAGCACCTTTCAAACTATCCTAGAAACAATGTATCATTAGCTTATCATTCTCAACATGAGCAGCCATCTTACGGTAGTACATAATCAGATGATTCTTTGGACATGTAGCACCTTCATAACGGTCGAAGTTCGGAGTTTTGAACTTCGGAGGAATAACCAGGCCAGAAACCAGACATATATCTCTGGCAGCAGCACCAAAGATTTGATTGCCTTCCATCTTTCTCAATCTTTTGTCCATAATCTCAACATTTTCACGAAGCTTTTCATGTCGCTCATCTTCGTTTTCTTTCACATCAGGAATATCATAAACTGGCTCATTAAAATAAGGTTGCACATGAGTGTGAACAGCAGCTGGTGCAAAAGTAGGAACCACTCGAGGAGCTTCAGAAACCAAAGGAACAACTTGTTGAACTGATTGAGCAATAGGAACAGCAGCAGGAGGAGGCACAAAACCAGGTGGAAAACCATAAGGCGGTAGGCTTGCAGTAGTGACAGATGGTTGAGGATCCACAACAGTACCGTTGATCTCAGAAATAGTAGTGGGCTGAGTATCTGTCCTTGCATTAATGACTTGTAACATCTCATAATCCGCCCCACACTTCCCCGAAGGTCTTCGAGTTTATTGTTGACACGATCAAGCTCTTGATTTTGTTCCTCCATATTTTTCCGAGCTCGGGCTCTGGTGTTGTACTGATGCAGAGGACCCAGGGTGACAGAACTAGAAGGCGAGAGAACCGAGAATGAGAAACCGGGGGGAAAAATACAATGCAAAAACGGGATGCTAAAATGCAGAATGCAAATGAAAGATTTCATGGAATTCGAGTATTTATGAATATCACAGAATACCAAATAAAGCTTATTTATTAATTTTAATAATGGATTACAAGTAAATAGTCTTAAAAGAGTTTCAACATAATAGCTAAATAAAAGCTAATAAAGTCCTAAGGAAGCTTCATATTCTGCTCCTTGATCTGCTCTTCTAGCTGGGCCTTCTCGAGGATGAGCCTATCTACAATTAACTTCAAAGGGTAGATTGAGGATTGGAGGAAAATAAATCTTCCTGGGTTTTTCTCTTCTTGTAAGAAAGTGATTCTTCATTCTTTGACTGAAGTTGTTTCTGAAGTTGAACGTTCTCCCTGACAACTACCTGGTACTTATTCTTCCATGCTTTTGATCATGTTGTGCTTTTCTCAAAGCGATCTTCAACTCTTCAGCTTTAGACATGAAAACCAGAATAGGTTCCCTTCTTGGAGGCAAAGGATCTTGACGAGGATAAGGCATCTTCAGCTTGATTGCTCTCTCTCTGACCCAATGAAGATATGGCTCCAAAGACACACAATTAGGTTTTCCCATACTTTCTTTCCCTTTCTTATGCAAGTGACGCCAAGCAGACACGATCTTCTTTTGAAGTTCTTTGTCATCCTTAAAGAAAATTCTCTCTACATGAACACTCTTGGGTGGTTCCTTCAACGGATATCCTAGCTGTCGGCGAGCTAGAACTGGATTATAGCGGACTCCTCCATTAAATCCAAGCAAGGGTACATTGGCAAAGTCTCCACAACTGTCAATGATTAATGTCCCATCGTACACACAGTTACACCAATCATGGTCTGAGTGAGTTAGAGTCATAATCCTTTGTGACCAACGTCCTTTATCGAGATCCAAAAAAGAAACAGACTCGGGCAAGTGCGAAATAAACCACTTGTATAATAAAGGCACACAACAGGTGATCATCCCTCCACCATGAAAGTTTTGGAGGTGCACAGAATGGTAAGCATTGGCCAATAAAGTCGGTACCAGATTATTCTTCATGAAGATTTTAATGGCGTTAAGGCAACGAAACCTTCAAAACTTGGGAAAAGTAGCACTCCATAAATGAGCAAGGCAATGATTGCCTCAAATGTATTCATGCTCATATGATCAGCATAGTATTGGGGTTTCTTGATTAAGAAGTCCATAGGTAACCCAAAAGTTGCGCCTTTGGTAATCATATTGCCCTTGATGTCAGATAACTTCAAACATATAGCTCTAGCAATGTCTTTCTCTTTAGGGTTCTTCTCCAAGAAAGGGAAAGGAGATTCATCCAGAATAGGTAAACCAACCAAGTGAGAGTACTCTTCTAAAGTAGGCAAGAGCTGATAATCTGGGAAAGTAAAGCAGTGATAATCCAGATCATAGAACTGTAACAAAGTAGAAAGAAGCCCCACGTCCACTTGGAGTCTCAACAAAGATAATAGCTTCCCATACTTATTTCTGAACCTTTCTTGATCTTCAACCAAAGCTCTTAGCTTCCTTAGGTTATCCAACTTAAGACCATTAAAAGAATATTTCAAAGTATTTTTCCTATTGTAATCCATGGTGTCATGCAATATTCATAAGTAAAGTTGAATTCCATGAAGTCCAATGCAATATGTTTCTTTATGGATGCAATACATAAACACACACAAACAAAAGGTCCTAGGTTAGAGGAACATGAGCGGAATCAAGGTCTACCCATCCCAAAAGGTATGTACTAAGGGTGAATTGTACCTGCAGAACAAGGTCCTAAAGCGGTGCCCAAAGTCATCAGTCCATCTTTCGGATATTATCAATTTCCCGACTGACTCGGTGGTTAATAATATTCTCGAGAGAACCCCTTTTGAGTGTAGTATTGCATATCAACTATTTTTGGAATACTCACTCATAGTCATCGCACTACGTCCTAAATAAGGCCAAAGTTGTGTTTAGGTAACTACGGTCCCCAGTATCAAAGGCTCCAAGGTCGAAAATGGTGAATGTCTTCACGACTACTCGTTCAACAATACTAATTTTCAAGAGGGCCTCAACTGAGCGGTGATTCTCAAGTCAGCTTGGTCGGGAATTACGCCCTATAAGCCTCATTGAACATATCACCTTCCTATAAAAATTACACTCAAGTCCGGGTGTAGGACTTATCTCACAATAATGATACCCCAAGCAAGGTACAACATAAATATATACAAGCAGATAATATAGCAAATAACAAACATAAAAAACAAGATAGGGATAACCCTCAAAAAGATATGGACCCTCCCTAGTGAAGTCGCCATTTTCTGTTGCGGTGAGAGTAGGATATCAAATTATTGATTAATTTGAATCACATCTTTGACTCACAACCGGTCTTTGATTTATCCGAAGGAAAGGTTAAAGAAAGGAAAAACCTATTTTGCATCGTAAACACAATGCGGGGAGAGATCTAAGGTTCGGGGGTTAGTTAAGCTTAGGGAAGGTATTAGCATCCTAAATTTCTATAGTACTCTACATGAACCTCTTGTTTTAATGTGCTATTGCTAATGTTATATACTTAATGGTAATGCTAAGGGTTAAGGGTAAAGAGAAAGACCTAAGGGTTAGTCCTAAGTATACTCGCCAAGAAATCGCATCTTGTGCCTACGTATCCGAGGTAGGGGATGAAATCAAAGCAATCGTAGTTCCCCTCACAGAGGAAGGAATAAGAACTTCTTAACTGTGGTCAAGGTTCTAAGGGATGTAAACATTCGTATGGAAACGTTTACTTGGAGTGCAGCGACTCCTAATTCTATGTTATAAGTTGAATTAAAAAGGGTAAAGAGTAAGTATTCCATGATGGGAGCTTACATGGAGTGCGATGACTCCTTATCCTAAGGCTAGGGTAAAGGGTAAAATTGTCCACGGCGGGACGCCTAAGCATGAGTACGGCGACTCAAAGTCTTAAGGTTTAGGAAAAGGTAAGGGTGTGTCCACGGCAGGACGCCTAAGCGCGAGTACAGCGACTCGGATCCTAAGGCCAGGATGGGCGAGGGTAAAGGCATTGACACGAAGGTCAAACATGGTAACCTTTCCTTCCTTCGGAGGGGATAAACAGTAAAATACAATAAACAATGAAAATTGAAAAGCAGGGAAGATGGTGAAATATAGAATAATGTACAATGAGCAATGAGAAATTGACAAAAATATGTTAGATAGTGATTGTGATGGAAAAAGATTAAGTGGAATAAGTGGTGAAATTGAAGTTAGAAATTGTTTTTAATTATTTTGAGAATTTTACGGAATTTAGGAAAATGATAGAATTGGTCTATAATTAAGTTAAAAAATGTTAGCATTTAAAAGGTTAATCTTGAAAAAAAAGTTAATTTATTTTTTTATTTAATTTAAAAATTCATTTATTTATTTTATATTAAATAATTTTTCATATTTTTTTGTTAGTGGGTTAGTAGTTAGGTTAGTGATTAATAGTAATTAATTAATTATTACAAATAAAATTATAAAACTAAAAGAATAAGAAAAAGAATAACAAAACAAAATAAAAAAATTTGGGCGGGCTGGGTCACCACCCCTAGACCCGACCCGGGTTATATAAAAGGGGAGGGGTTGGAGAATTAGGGTTTGAACCCTAATCCCCCCTCAAGCAGTCTGCGGCGCCCCCTTTGGTGTTCTTTCTAAAAAAATTTCTTCTTCTCTCACATTCATGGCCTTCTTCTTGCATGTGAATACACTTCTTTCTTCCTCGTCGTGACCGCTTGTCTTCTTCTTCTTCTCTTTTTCTTATTTCTGAAAAAAAAAACAAATGAGAAAACAATTAATGAGGCCTACGTTTGGTTTTGGATTATGGCAGATCCGTAGTGGCTTGCGGATTTGTGGGTGATGATGGATCTTTTGATTTTGAGCCTTTGATGGTTCGTTTTAAATGTTGCTTTCACGGTTTTGACTCGTTGGGATTTCGAATGACTTACGGTGGTGATTTTTTGATTGGATCCGTTTAAGGTTGACGGTTTGGCGACTGTGTTGGGTTTTGGCGATGATGACGATTGTCTAAGCCTCTGTGGGTTTTTTGGATGGATTTTGTGGTGTCGCTGTGAGAGTTCGTTGATCTTGATGCTTAGTCGTTTTAGGGTTTCAGATGTGTCCTCATGATGATATTTTTTCTGTGATTTTTTTCGATCCCCCCTTTTATATATTTTTCTTAAAAACAATTTTGGAAGATTTTTATTTGATTTGATCTGAATTTGGAGATTTTACACATCTTTGATCCTTTTAATCTCTTCCTTTCAAATTCGTTATTTTTTCTATGGTGATTTCTGATATTTGGACCTGTTTATTGGTGATGGATTTGATTTTGGACGGATCTGCATGGCATATTATTTTTCAAATTTGTTTGGAATCATTGATGATGATACTATCCTGATTGGATTTGATTAATGTTGATGATGATATTTGCAGAACTTTTTCATTAATGGTGGTGATATGTTCCGTTTTTGAGAATATTGTTGTCCATTTCCCTTGTGATTTTTCCGAATTTAGATTTGTGGGCTGTTTGACAGAAATCACATTTTTCTAAAAAAAATCTTTTTCTCTTCTTTTTCGTAACATAACTGATATTGCTTTGATTTGGGTCTGGGGCTGTCAGAAAAAAAACGGGGGGTTTGATAGCAAATTTGCTGCCCCTCACGGACTCGATGATGACATTGCTATGTGGGTCCATAAATAAAATTGAAAATCCTTTTCTATTTAAAAAGTCTAACTTCTAACGATTTTGCTATTTTTGCAGGTTTTTGCAATTAAGGTACGGAGCCTGAAGAACTTGGAAGCTTGAAGAAATTAGTCTTAGGATTTAGAAATTAGGACTTGTAAAGAATGTAACTTCGAAATTTGATGTAATTCGAATATTGTAACGGAAATTGGCTTTGAACAATGTAAATAAATTCAATCTTTTAATAAAATGTGAACTTAATTCTTCTGAGTTTAATTCCAAGCCATATCTCGTTACGAACAGACCTTAAACTTTGCAATTCGCCTCTGAAGCATATGACAACTTGAAACCAAACAAAACCTATTGTGAATTCAACGCAAACTGTGAGTTGGCTCAAACTGCGCCTTTGAAAATTAACTCGTAACCGGAACATGAACCAGTGAATAAAACTTAGGCTTATTTAGACAATCTCTTTTGAAATAGTTCTCGAATAGACTCAAATCCTGATCTGTCCAAACTTTGATAGTCTCAAATCATACCGTTCATAAATCGATTAATGTTCCAACCTTTCATCTGACGGCTATTAATTTGCTTCTCAAATCTGGATGAACTATACTGAGGAAAATCTAACATCCATACTGCCATAGAATTCCAACCAATTCTCAAACCAATGTCTTGTAATTCGGGAGATAGAAGGCCCTAGTTTCTTGGGGATCCTCTGATAATGATCTGACCTTGTAACCATCAAGGGACCGTAATCTGGTGACACGTCCGCATTCGCATGAATTCACATAACTTAATGGTGAACGAGATTATTCTTCAATTTTCCGACACGCCTGCAAAATGAACAAACTAGGAAAACTGGTTAACAGTTAGTTGAAAATGAAAGATGGAGTAAAATGAAATGCTAAAATGAATCTAAGGGTAAAATTTGGGGTATGACACCCGCATATCAACCAGTGGAAGACTATCAACCCGTGTGGTTTAATTCTCTGATGAAGATGTCATGGCTTTGAATGATGAAAAAGTCATAGGCGACGATGAAGGGCTCAAACCAGGAGCTCGATGGAAGCTTGTGTTTCTATGGTACATCAAATTTTATAAGGCATGGTGCTAGAGT
>CAWUDS030006502.1:0-34696 GCA_963859935.3 Lathyrus sativus
AGATCTAAGTTGAACACTCAAGAAAGGGAAGTAAGTAATCATGACGATGATTCTTACATAGAGTTGACAAACTCTATCCTAGGGTTCTAGTTGAAGAACACTCCTAGTAAAGGTAGGTTTCTTAGACTTACAGCAAAGTTTAATGGCTTCTAAACTAAGGTTCAAAATGACTTTCACAAAGTCAAGGGAGGGGTAATGAGCTATCCATGACACAAGGGGTCAATGGAAAGACTTTTCCTTTGGAAGGAGAGAGAGGAGGCAACTTGGACGAGAACTAACGAGTTCCATCACTTGGGAAAAGAAACTACTTAATAAAGTAATAAATATTCAAACATGATGAAGATGAAAGCATGGTTACAACCATATAAAGCAAGCATGTTAAAGGTATCAAATGTAACTACAAAATATGCATTGATGACGATCAAAGCAAATAATCAAACAAGAAATGTGACGACAAATCAAGTTTAAAATAATTTCTCAGAGGAAACAAAATAACTCATGGTAACAACCCAAAGAAAATAATCCTATCATGTTTACTAACATAAAGGAAAATGAATATAAGCAAGTTCAAAAGATAAATAGGCATGGTAAGAAAGAAAGTCAACAATACGTGGGGTAACGACTTCAAAACGTACACAACTTCCAAGTGGTTAAGAAGTATTGAAATTATAAACAACATGAAATTTTAATTTATCACATGAAAATAGGCATTAAAAGGAACACAACACAAAAAGAATGAGTGAAAAATGATAAAAGGTGAACAAGTTATAAACATATGAAATTAGTGAAAAACATGAACAAAATAAAACAAAAGACTAAAAATAAAGGGTCATGGTGGGACTTGAACCCACACCCTTGGCTTCTCAAGCAGCAATACTTAGCCACTGAGCCACTACATGCGCGTGTGACAAGGAATGGAAGTGCAAGAAGAAAATAATGAATCAAAGCAAAATATGAAAAAACACAAAAGGGTTGATCCTCCTCAGGGATCGAACCCAGGTTCAGGAAATGATATGCGTGTTTATGGTCAAGGCTTCTACCATTGGGATGACTATACATCCGTTGATATATCCACCCATATAAACATATGAGGCATGTTTTCAATGATTTCTGGGCAGAACCAAAGGACCAAGAACAAGACTTTTTTCAAAATGCGGTTTGATGCTAACTTGCTCAATTCTTAATGGATTTCAGTGAAATTTAGGTCAAAATTGGGTGGAATTGAACAAGGATCATAATGGTACAACTGGTTTTACAAAATGATGGGCACATAAGAAAATTCGATTGAACTTGCAAAATGGTTTTTTGATATGCATAAGCTAAACTAGTGGTAGTTGGAATCAAGGAACAACATGAGCAAATCATAAATGTGATATTGAATATATTCTAACAAGAAATTAGTTCAACACAACCTTGGATTGAGAAATGACATATGAGTTGCAATGACAAGCATGATATGGACATGTACCAAGATGTTATGATCAACATACATGAGCTCAATACCAAAACCAATCTGCACATGTTTGAAATATAGCAAGGGATGAATTCTAACAGAAAAAATGCTCAACAGGTATCTAGGCCACAAAATGGTATGTGAGTTGAAAGAAATGCACATGGTTTGAAAATTGCAATATTACAAAAGTGTGTCAAAACAGTTTCCTTTTAACTAGCATGAGAAAATTAGCAAGACAATGCTTAAACACCACAGGTTACCACCTGTTCTGGTCCACAACAGTTGCAGACATGTTACCAAACAGTCAATACAAACTTGACAGGGGTTGAAAAAACAAGGACAACAGTATTAAATGACAGCTACTACTGTGAATCTTATCATGACAACATTCAATACTTGGTCCTATGCAGATAACAAACTTGCCAGCTTGTGACAATGCCATCATGAGACAACAGTTCATAAACTCAACTCATATGGATCCTTCACTTATTGAAAATCTGATAAAACAGGTATGTTTGACAAAAAGGACCACATACACATAGAGGTTTAGCAATACCCAAGCTGTCATCACAATGAAAATGAGGCATACATACCCTAAACATGAGCTGACAAGCTTGCTACTTCTAACAGCAGGCTTGAGCATCTATACTTGGCAAAAATTGTCTTTGAGCTAACAAACTCAAATATTGACAACAAATGGATTATAACCTGAATATGCCTAATTCCAAATCACTAATCAATCACAAATTAACAACCTAAAGTTACAAGCCTAAAGATATGAACCTAACACTAAAGGGTACTAAAGGACTGCTATCAAAATGCCAAAAGTAAACAACATAAAGAGTTGGCAACAATAGACAAACCAAATGCAGCTGGTAGCATTCCATCAACACATCCTGATTCAATTGAAAATTAGGCCTGGAAGTGAACCTCAAGACAGTTGAACAGAAGCCAAAGTATCACTCAGTCATCCATAAAACAGAATGTCTCTACACAAAGCTCTCAAGTCCTAAAACTGGATAGGCTAACCAAAGTAGTGTTCAGTCACCAACTCTTAACCAACCCAGGATTCCCTTATCACAACAAAATGCCCAACAAAAATTGTTGCAAATCAAACCAACCTGTGGTGACAACATTCTCCATAACTGATCCCAAAACTAAAACTTGGCCTGCGATCCCTAAAACCAACTACTAGCCCTATAGCAGTAAACATGCCAGTTGCCAAACCCTTGCAAAAATGTAAGCCTTAAAGCAAAGTAGGCAGGCAATGTGATACTTTGGCATAATATACATGAAACTGGTATGGCAAGTGAAGCAAGCAACATAACTTTGAAATGAACATCTCTCTGGATTCACACATGATCTATGGGCAGGGAGACTTAAGGAAACCACAAGCAAACATTAAGACATGATGCAAAAATAAACTGGCAGATCTGTACCAAGTATATTACCAATTCATGCTAAAACTTCCAAAAGTTACCTTTGTGGACAAGCTTATTAAAAACAGTTGGCACAACATACACTTCTCATACTTGACATAACAACATCAAGATATCATTTTATACATGTTACACTTTAACAAAAGTAAGAAGCAATGAAATGAATACAAGCTCTTGATAAAGAGCAGTCTTGGGACAACATTTACATAGTTTTCACAAAAAACACCTCAAAATTTCAAAACATGACAATGTAGTGTAAAGTTAGGGGTTTATAGATTACATACCTCTTGTAGACTATGTTGAGCAAGTTAGATACAAAAGAAAACCAGAGACCTTGTTTTTGGCACAATGTTGAAGTTTGCTTCCTCTTGAAGCAATATGCAAACCTTATGACAGTTGGAGAAATGAGCTTCACCACTGGTCTTTAGTGTTTTGGACAGTTGCAATAAGGTATATGTGAGGTGTATGGATGTTTAGAACAACAAGAATGGGCCTAGAGAAGGATTTGGGAGATTTTGAGCATAGTGGTCAAACTTGCTTAGTGTGAAAGTTGACTTTTTGAAAAATGGTGTTTTTGAGTAGTTTCAAAGCATGTACACCTTCTACACAATATTTATGGATTGTGAAGATGGTTTTTGGGGAGTTTGGATGTGTGGAAATGGTTTTGGAAGGCACTTTGCTCCAAGCCAGATTTTGGTGTTTTTGATGATTTTGAGATTTTGAAATAAAGTGAAGAAGGAAAGGGAGAGAGCTATGGTTTCTCTGGTTTTGAGAAGGGCTCTGGTGTATGGAATGAGGTAGAGGAGTGCTCTATTTATAGGGTCAGTAAGGGTGAGGACAGATTTGGGAGGTTTCCTTCCTAAGAGGGAAAAGTGGAAAATTAGTTCAAATCTTGCAAAAGTGGTTTCTTGGCCTCAAGGTAATCAGAAGTCAAGTGGAATGAGTGACTTAGAGGTGGCTGAAGTGAGGCTAGAATGGTAGGGGCATGACAGCTGTAAGTTGCATTTGCAACTTGCAAGCCACTTGCATAGCTTCTAATTTTCACCTCCTCTGCATTTCTTTCATACTTCTACACTTCAAAACATCTAAATATAAGAAACAAAAAGATCCAAGGGCTGAGAATGGTCCATCTTGATGAAAATCTCACTTGTAGAAAAATCAGATTTTGTGCTTCAAGCGTGATAGTCCCAACTTCACTAATCCATAACTCTCAGCTCATAAATGCCATTGAGATGTTCTAGTACTTTTTGGAAGGCCCTCAAGTAACTCTAAAACATTCATGTTTACATGAACTTCTGATTCCAAGTGAAATTAGCTTAAAGATCTCCTCAAAGTTGACAAAAACATGACTTATTTGGCCAAAACACTTAGAAAAATTCTAAGTGTTTTCCCCTCTTGCATTGATTTTGATCATAACTCCAAATCCATTCATTTTTTGCACATGGGCCCTTATGGGACTTTTGTAGGATTTGCCAAGAGCTTTCCAATGAACTTTGAACCAACTCAAATGGATGTGTGGTTAAGGAGTTATGGTCTTGTCCCTTTCAAAACCCTAATTCCCGACTTATTCAATTACTCCTTCATCCTTGATCCAATGGCCATGAAATTTTATGATCAAGTTTAATATGATATAAGGAACATTTTTCATTCACATCTTGAAGTCAAATTCCTAAAAATTGAAGGGTTGACTTTTTGGTTGACGAATCGATCGATCGGTGACTACCGAGTCGACTGTTGATACCCCAGGTCTTCTGAGACCTTGAAACTTCTTAAATGGGCTTTACCAATCCATATGAACTCCATGGAACATGATCCCACCATTATAACACCTTTTAAATCAAAAGTCAAACCGCAGTTGACTTTTCCTGATCGAAAACCATAATCAGGTATCCTGAACTTCACTGCTTTTGATTCCTGGGTAACAACCCCAAATTGGATTCATGCTTGATCCAATAGAATATTCTTGATGATGTGGAGACCCAATCCCAAAGAGAACCAATCCAAAACATTGATCGGTCAACCCTCGAAATCTCAATATCGGCTGTACAAAACCCTGATTCTCCTGTAACTTGACAAAGACCACTTGAAAAGGGTTAAGGTTAGATAAACATGTGAACATGTTCCTAAAATGATGATGAAGATCTAAGGGGTCAAAATTTGGGGTATGACATACCAGTTGTTTGGGAATTTCCAGAGGTGTTTCCAGACGACATGAGTGACCTACCTCCTGAGCGTGAGGTAGAGTTTACTATTGATGTGATATCGGGCACTAGTCCTGTGTCGATGGCTCCTTATCGGATGTTTGCATCTGAGTTAGGAGAATTAAAGAAATAGTTGGAAGATTTTCTTGAGAAGAAGTTTATTCGACCGAGTGTTTCTCCGTGGGGTGCTCCTGTGTTGTTGGTGAAGAAGAAAGATGGTAGTATGAGATTGTGTGTGGATTATCGGCAGTTGAATAAGGTAACAGTTAAGAATAAGTATCCACTTCCGAGGATTGATGATTTGATGGATCAATTGGTGGGTGCTTGTGTGTTTAGAAATATTGATTTGAGGTCTGGTTATCACCAGATCCGCGTTAAGCTTGATGATATTCCAAAGACAGCTTTCAGGACGAGGTACGACCACTATGAATATATTGTGATGTCGTTTGGTGTGTCTAATGCACCTGGTGTATTCATGGAGTATATGAATAGGATTTTTCATCCTTATTTGGATCAGTTTGTGGTAGTGTTCATTGATGATATCTTGATATATTCTAAATCCGAGGAAGAGCATGTGCAACATCTAAGAGTGGTATTGCAGGTCTTGAAAGACAATAAGCTCTTTGCCAAGTTGTCCAAGTGTGAGTTTTGGTTGAAGGAAGTGAGTTTCCTTGTACATGTGATTTCTAGTGGTGGAATTGCGGTGGATCCATCAAAGATTGATGTTGTGTTGCAGTGGGAGACTCCAAAGTCTGCTACTGTGATTCAAAGTTTCCTTGGGTTAGCTGGTTATTATCGCAGGTTTATAGAAGGCTTTTCTAAGTTGGCACTGCCTTTGACTCAGTTGACTCGAAAGGGTCAAGCATATGTGTGGGATGTTGTTCGTGAGAAGAGTTTTGTAGAACTCAAGAAGAAGTTGACGACTGCTCCAGTGTTGATTTTGCCAAATCCGAGCGAGTCTTTTCTTGTGTATTGTGATGCGTTGAAGACGGGTCTTGGAGGCATACTGATGCAGAATGGTCAGGTGGTTGCTTATGCTTCCAGACAATTGAAGATTCATGAAAGGAATTATCCTACGCATGACTTAGAGTTGGCCACTGTGGTGTTTGTGTTGAAGATTTGGCGCCATTATCTTTTTGGGTCCAGATTCGAAGTGTTCCGTGATCACAAGAGTCTGAAATATTTGTTTGATCAGAAGGAGTTGAACATGAGGCAGAGAAGATGGCTTGAACTTCTGAAGGACTATGATTTTGAATTGAGTTACCATCCTGGTAAGGTTAATGTTGTGGCTGATGCGTTAAGCAGGAAGTCTTTGCATATGTCGATGCTTATGGTTTGAGAATTAGGACTGATTGAGCAATTCAGAGATTTGAGTTTGGTTTGCAAAGAGACTCCTAATAGTGTGAAGTTGGGTATGTTGAAGTTGACTAGTGGTATTCTCCAAGAGATTAGAGAAGGTCAGAAATCTGATTTGAGGTTGGTGGATCGTTTCACGTTGATCAATCAAGGTAACATAGGTGATTTTCGGATCGATAAGAATGGTGTGATGAGGTTCTGAGATAGAGTGTGTGTTCCCAATGTGCCAGAAATCAAGAAGAGCATTCTTGAAGAAGGTCAGCGGAGCGGGTTGAGTATTCATCCTGGTGCCACAAAGATGTATCAAAACTTGAAGAAGTTGTTTTGGTGGCCGAGTATGAAGAAGGAAATTGTAGAATATGTTTATGCTTGTTTGACTTGTCAGAAGTCGAAGATTGAATATCAGAGACCGTCAGGTATGATGCAACCGTTGAGTATTCCATAATGGAAATGGGAAAACATTTCTATGGATTTTGTGACAAGTTTGCCGAAGACTTTGAAGGGATATGATTCGATTTGGGTGATTGTTGATAGATTGACCAAATCGGATCATTTTATACCGATGAGGATCAATTATTCGTTGCAGACGATTGCCGAGTTGTATATTGATCAGATTGTAAAGTTGCATGGTGTTCCTTTGAGTATTGTGTCAGATAGGGATCCGAGATTTACATCGAGGTTTTGGGAGAGTTTGCAGACAACTTTGGGTACTAAGTTGAGGTTGAGTTCTGCCTATCATCCGCAGACGGATGGACAGATAGAGAGGACTATCCAGTCTTTGGAGGATTTGCTGAGAGCTTGTGTATTGAATTAAGGTGGATCGTGGGATAGTCATTTGCCGTTGATTGAGTTTACCTATAATAACAGTTACCATTCTAGTATCGGAATGACACCGTATGAGGCTTTGTATGATAGGAGGTATAGGACTCTGTTGTGTTGGTATGAGTCAGGCGAGAGTTTTGTACTCGAACTTGAGATTGTGTAGGAGACGACTGAAAAGATCAAGATGATCCAAGAAAATATGAAAGCGTCGCAGAGTCGTCAGAAGAGTTACCATGATAAGAGGAGGAAAGCACTTGAATTCCAAGAGGGAGATCACGTGTTTTTAAGAGTTACGCCAGTAACTGGTGTTGGCCGAGCTTTGAAGTCTCGAAAGCTCACATCGCGCTTTGTTGGTCCTTATCAGATTTTGCAGAGGGTGAGGGAAGTAGCATATCAGATTGCTTTACCGCCGTCGCTTATGAATTTGCATGATGTGTTTCATGTATCCCAGTTGAGGAAGTACATTCCAGATCCGTCGCATGTGATTTAGATGGATGATGTACAAGTGAGAGATGATTTGACTGTTGAGGTGTTGCCTGTTCGGATTGACGAACAAGGAGTGAAGCAGCTGCGAGGTAAAGAGATTGCCTTAGTGAAAGTATTGTGGGGAGGACCAGCTGGAGAAAGTTGGACTTGGGAACATGAAGATAAGATGAAGGAGTCGTACCCGACTCTGTTTTCTTAAGGTAATTGTCGAGGACGAAAATTCTTTTAAGCGGGGGAGAGTTGTAACACCTTAATTTTTAATTAACTTATTTAATTGAGAATATTCATTTTTCGGTGATTTTCGGTGTTTTGTGGAATTTTGAGAATTGTGCAATTTGTGGGTTATTTATTTAATTGGTAGTACATAATATTAATTTATTAGTATTATTATGAACTAAAATAAATAATAGTGAAAGAAGGGTAATTTAGGCATTAAGAGGAGTTAGTGAGGATATTATGGGAAAAGCCCAAATTGTGAGGCCCAAGTCTAGGTTTAACAAAAAAGGAGTTCTGAAGGGTTTTAGGATTCATTTTGTGTTAACCGTGAAGAATTGAGGCCAGAGAGCTCTGAAGAGGAAATTGGAGGCAGAAGCGTTGAAAGATTCCCTAACAAATTCGTGAAGGCTTTGAATCAACGTTTAAGGTATGGGGAGTATAGCTTTTCATGATTTTCTATGTGTAGATTTCGATGTAGTAGGGTTGATTTAAGGGTTTTATGGATTATTATGAGAAAAAGGGATTTTGGCATTCGTGGCCTAAATCTAGTTGTGGGAACTCTGATGTTATGGTGTAGTGGTAAGTATTCCTGACAGTTAGAGCATAGATATGAGAAAGGGAAACCTTAGGCCCTCGTGGCCAAAACCTTGAATTGTTATATGTCTGACCCTGAAGGAATAAGAATATTTGAATATGAGTAACTCTAATGCCTTAGGGTGTAATTGAAGGAAAAATTGTGATTTAAGGCTGAATATGTTTCGGGATTGGCCTAATAAACCGTAGGTTTTGTGCCTTTATCGCCGTAGGACCTTAGGGATGATTTAGGGATGTTTTGGGGGCATTGGGTGAGTGAATCGTAGAGCCTTTTGGGTAGAAATCAGTTCGGATGCGTAGCAGAATTTGCTGTCATCCAACAGTTCGCCTAGTGAACAATGTTGTTCCCAGACTCGCCTAGCGAAGAATCCTTCGCCTAGCGAAAAAACTCGCCCCAGACTCGCCTAGCGAACAGGCCAGCGAACGTGGCAGAGTTTCGCAAATGTTGATCATGTACAATGATGCCTTGATGTTTGATTATGTGATTTCTGTGATGAATTAACATGAGTATGACTGTGAGTTTCATGTGATGTATACATGATGACATGATGATTTATATGACTTAATATGATGATATTACCATGACTTTGATGAATTATATGATGATATGAGATATGATGATGATTGACATGATGATGAATATGATGAACGATGATGCACATATGCTGTTATATGAGGATGATTTGTGACGCGTGCATCATGCATTCATGTGCATCCGGACTTCGGTTCAGGACCTCGATTACTTTGGCTTCAATCCCATTGTGTGTATGTGAAGTGTTTTGATGTGCTCTGGTTCTCTAGCAGAATCGATCCTATGAATGTGTTGAATATGAATATGACGCCATTTATATGTTGATTTTTATACATTGGTTATTATGAATTGTTTTACTCACCCTGCCTGTTTGAATGTTACCTCCACGTGGGTAACGTGCAGATGACCAAGTTTAGCTGTGGACGCCGTCGAGGAGTATTTTTGAAGTTTTGAGTTTTTAGCCTTTTGGTTAGCTTAGAGGGTCTTGCTCTGATATGTAACATCGGGTTGGGTTCTTTTGAGTTAAACTATATACTGTTGAGTTATTTTACTTAATTTTCCCTGATGAGGAAACCTTGATTTATGTCTTTGAGTTCCGTTGCTTTGTGCGAATTGATTATTTTGAGAAAACCCGTTGTTTACGGAGCCTTGACCGATTTTGTTGATTTGGGAAATATACGCCCTTTTGATGACTTTTATGAAATTTAATAATTTTACTCTAATATCTGTGTTATTTTGCCGTACTAATTGTGGGGTAGAAAAGAGTGTTACACACACGACTTATCTCACAACTCATGCTACCATGAAATGCATGACAACGACAACAACAATAACAACAACAACGACCATCTAAGCAATGCAACATGCCACTACAAGTCAACAACAACAACATGCCATGCAGTACAACAACGACATACAACATGGCAAGCATCCACAAGACATTTATAGTCATATCACACCACAACATAATGATAATAATGTGTTTAATACAACCAACAACAGAATGATTCAACTTATTCCCCCGAAGTTATTTTTTTACAAAATTTTGACACGTCAGCTTCCCGACGCTTCGAACAATACTCGAATCAGCCTCCTGGAACGAAAGTAATGAATTTTTAAAGATTTTCAAAAATTAGTCTCACTATAATTGGTTACCCCAAATGAGGTAACCGTTAAACCCTTGGTAACCAGCCAAACAACACAAAATAAACACAACGTAACCGGTTACCTAAATCAGGGTAACCGATTACACCCTCACAGTTTGCCCAAAAATATTGTTTTTCAATAGTGTAACCGATTATCCTATATATGGTAATCGATTACACCTGCAACATAATCACTTTTCTGCTACTTATCAGTATGAAAAGTGCTTTTTAACCCACCCAAAAATCTCATTTTTCATACAAAACATATAACCCAATGTTATACTCAAAAATCAATTTTTATCAACACAAAAACCCCAATTTCTTTCCCCAAAACACTCAAAAAAATTGTTCTGAATCTGACTCGCGATTCCATACAACAACACAACAACATCAATCAACCATCAATTAAAATAATCAACAACAACAACAACAATTACATCAATTTCATCAGCACAACAGTCCCAACATCAACATACAACGATTAACGGAAACAATCAATTCAACAAATACCATTCAATCGAAATTATGAACAAAAAGAGAAATACAAAACCTACATGATAGAATCTACCCACCATGATCATCATACTAACACTTAGATAATTAGACCCCCATCCTTACCTTAGAGTTCTTGCAATGATTTCCTGTTCCTCAACAATTGAGTCTCTTCTTCCCTTGCCATATCTCTCACTTCACGTCCTTTCTTCATCTTTCTTCCAAAAACACGTTCTGATTAAGCTTCCCTCTCAACTTCCCCTTTTCTATTATTATTATTATTATTATTATTATTATTATTATTATTATTATTATTATTATTATTATTATTATTATTATTATTATTATTATTATTATTATTATTATTATTATTATTATTATTATTATTATTATTATTATTATTATTATTATTATTATTATTATTATTATTAATAATTCTAAAAATAAATAATAATAACAATATCCACTAACTATTTAAATTAACAATATTCAAATATTATTTAATTATCCACTTTCACCACACCACCAAGTTCTAAGCAATTGGTCACACACCTCTCACCCTTAAAGTCTATAATTATAAGGTCCCTACCATCTACCACAGGGTATCCCAACACACCAAAAACACCGATAACACATATATATACACAATAACACATAATTAAATTGCGAAAAACAAATAAAATAAGTCGGGGCATACGAATCTTTCACACTTAGAATATTTTCGTCCTCGATAGTTTACATGGTCCAAACAACTCAGGGTACGCTTCACACATCCTGCTCTCCAACTACCAAGTCATACTTCCACTGGCATCGCCTCCCCATACTACCTTCACGAGAGCAATCTCTTTTCCCCTTAATTACTTCACCTCACGGTATTCAATCCTTACTCGCAAAGCCTCAACTGTAAGATTATCCTTTACCTGAATATCATCCATCGGAATCACATGCGACGGATGTGGAACATATTTCTGAAGCTGTGAAACATGGAACACATCATGCAAATTCGACAAATTTGGTGGCAATGTGTTCTAACTGCAGTAAAGCGACAAGAAGCAAAATTTTTGAAAGGATTCCCTCTGAGATTTATATTGTCTCCATAAGAATCTGTGCAAGGGAAAGAATGTCGTTCAATGATCTCTACATTTCTAAGCTTGTGTGAAATGTTATGGTTGAAAAGATTCAAGGTACCATAAACAAAGGCAGAAAATACAAAGACGGAAAATATAAAATAAAGACTTAAAATAAACGGAGACTTGTTGGGATTAGATCTCATTAATTGATAAAACATACATTCTTCTAATCAGTTAAACACAAATCAATCATTCGTTTGATATCCTTATGTATCACCCACAACTAAGATTATGTCTAACGCAAAGAGAAGACCACTTTTAGGCACTTGAAGTGCCTCAGGAACAGTTAAACTGCCATTGGAAAATATCTAAGTTCATAGTGCCAACACATTTTCCTACTGCCATCCAATATTTCCTCTTCGCTTGGTCCTTGCTGTGAGTTTGCACAACGAACTTTCGCCTTGACCTCGCTGCTGGTTCGCACAATGAATTTGTTAAACCTTATTTTCTTTCGCTTCCTTGTTCAATCCTTTCTATCTTAATCATTGATGTTTTATGTCTATATCATGTACAATAAACACACATTAAAGAATCCAAAGGTATTTGCAATATGGTGAAAAATCACACAAGAAAAAGAAATAAATCCCTTAAACTATGAGAATTGAGTTGAAAAATGCCAAGAAAGATGGTTATATTTAAGTCAAAATTAGCACTCAACACAATGCCACTCTATAAGCAACAATTCTAACTCCTGCTGATATCTGATACGGACTAATAAATTGAGGAGTAAGTTTCCTCGACTTCAAAACACGCCCAACACCAGTCATTAGAATGACTCCCAAGAATACATGGTCTCTCTATTGAAACTCAAGATCCTTCCTTCTCTTATCATGGTAACTCTTCTTCCTACTCTGCGAATTGTAACACCCCATTTAAATTATTCAGTCGCTTTGGTATTTTCTGTGAGGTATATTTGTGTGGTGTCCTTAATTAAGGGTATGAGGTTAGGAGTAAGAAGAGAGGTGACCTTAGTTGGGGTACTGTGGACCTAGATAAAGGAGTAAGTTAATTATGATATCGAGAGCATTATAGTGATTAATATTATTTCAACTATTATTAATAATAATGTTAATCACATTATTATTATTATTATTATTATTATTATTATTATTATTATTATTATTATTATTATTATTATTATTATTATTATTATTATTATTCGTATTAATAATATTATTTGGTGGAATATTATTATTATTCATATTATTACTATTAGTATGAATATTATTATTAGTGGGAGAATAATATTAGTATTATTATTATTATTATTATAGGATTTAAATAATAAAATAAGAAATAAGGGATTAAAGGAAATAGAGAAGTTTTTTGGGGAAAGAGAATTAGAACACGATAAACTGCCAGAGAAAGGTTTTGGGAGAAAAAGTGAGAAGAAGAACAAGGAGGAAGAGAAGGAGGCTAGGGCTGTCAATCCTTCAAGATTCTTCAATGATTGAGCAATTAATCGAGGTAAGGGGGGAGAATGGATTTCAATATGGGTGAATTAACATGAGAGGGTAGTGAGAGGTCCTTTCTCTCATAGGAATTATGTGTTCTTGAGGATTCTTGATCTAATTTTCGTAGCATGATAAATTCCATAAATTTGTTGTTATTCTTGAATGATTATTGTATGGGGAGTATTGCTTTTCATAGTTTTCTTTGTAAGAATGAATGTGTTATATACGATGCTATAAGGTTTCCCTAAGGTTTAGAGATTTGGGTTAATTGTGAGAAATAGGGAGGTAACCGTAAGAATCCGAGGTTATGACCAAATTGCCAAATGATATGTATCGTTGAATATTAATATAGGAAAAACTTATGGAAAATTGAACCTTTATGGCCAAAACCTTAGATCGTTATATGTCTACCCATATGGGATAGAATATTTGATATTTGAAATTACGATCCCTTCGGAGCAATTGTAAGGAAATTGACGGTAGACCCTAGAGGTTAATGGTTAGTATTTTTGACCCTTTGAGTGTAGAGTTGAGAAATAATGATCTTTGCCTTCGTGGCCAAAACCTTAGACTGTGATATGTTTGACACTGTAGGAATATGAAGGTTCATATGTGAGTAACTCTGAAGTACTAAGAGTAATTGCAGGAAATAGTGTTTTATGTGTTGCAAATGTTGCCAGATGAGCCTAATACACCATAGAAGTTGTGCAATTATTGCCGTATAACCTTAGGAATGTTTTAGTGATGTTTTGGGTGCTTTGAGTAAGTAATTCGCAAGAATAATTGAGCGAAAATCAGTTCCGGAGTGTAACAGCGTCTTTCTGTCCGTCACAGATGTTCATGTTTTCGGTCGAAATTGTTTTGGACGTAACTTTGGATCCGTAAGTCCGTTTTGATCCCCGTTCGAAGTGTTGGAAAGCTAATGAACCGAGCTATAACATAGGATTGATAATTGAATTGTTTTTCCAATATTTTTATATCTAATTATGTTTGAGAAGTCAATTGTGTATATGTTTTAGTAACGAATCATGTTCTGGTTCAATGATGTCTTGGTGTTTTCATAGATGTGGGCCAAGATGGTCGAATGTGGACAATCTTGTGCTATTGTGGTAATTCCCGAGAGGGTTACGGTGAGCGGATGGCTCGTGTGGATCAAGATTGATCGTGAATTATGCATGATGTATTACATTGCATAATTGTGTTGACATGCATTTCATATCATGTGTCTTGTGGAGATGGCTAGGTGGGAATCCATGATGGGTGCCTAGTTTCATCCGGACTTCAATGTGGAAGTCGTTGTGGAGATAAGTTGTAGTTCAGAGGAACGTATATACGACTTATCCGGATTCCGACGGGAATCGGGTTCTAGTGTGAACCGTATGAGATTGTGTTGGTACCACATGCATTTGTCGAGTCAGTGTGTCACATTGCATTATTGTAATTGAATGTGGGCTATGAATGCCAAGTGATTGAGGTGGCACGTGTATGTGCGTTAATTGTGCTTATTTTATGTGTGGTGTGTAACTACTCCTTAGCATGTGTATTTCACCGTTTATTTATTGAATGTAGTTCTCACCCCTTTTTGTTGTTGTGTCTGTGCTCTCTTGGGAGTACAGGTGACCAGGTACCTGAGTAGTGCTTGGAGTGTGTTGCTATTTGATCGAGTCTTAGGGGTCGCTCTGATACGTAACATGGGATGACGGGATTTTGTTGTTATTTGACTACTTTATTTGTTTATTGTTACGTATATTCATTTATTGGACTTATGTTGTATGACCTCGTGTCGAGGAGAATTATATTGGAGAATTGATTTGTATTCCGCTGCTTATTTGAAAACTAAATAATATTGATTATTTTAATGAAATGAAGTGACTTTGTGTGATATCCCACTGTGTTGGAGAACTCTGATGAATTTCATGAATTGTTTCTATATATTTATTATATTACGCGTACAGGGTAAAGTGGGGTGTTACAATTGGTATCAGAGCAGGTTGGTCCGTCCGACCAGTGTTGTAGTAGAGTCTGACTATAGAATGTTTATAGTCATGTGGGTGTTTGGATGGTCCAGTGTCAATCTTTGGTAAGGATTTTGGAGTGAACTTGATTTGTTTACCACTCAGCAAGTTGGATGTTACTTTAGGAATGAATTGGCTTGAGAGCAAGATGCGAGAGTCGTATCCAGAACCGTTCTCATCAGGTACATTTTCGAGGACGAAAATATTTTAAGTGGGGGAGAGTTGTAACACCCCATTTAAATTATTCAGTCGCTTTGGTATTTTCTGTGAGGTGTAGTTGTGTGGTGTCCTTAATTAAGGGTATGAGGTTAGGAGTAAGAAGAGAGGTGACCTTAGTTGAGGTACTGTGGACCTAGATAAAGGAGTAAGTTAATTATGATATCGAGAGCATTATAGTGATTAATATTATTCCAACTATTATTAATAATAATGTTAATGAGATTATTATTATTATTATTATTATTATTATTATTATTATTATTATTATTATTATTATTATTATTATTATTATTATTCGTATTAATAATATTATTTGGTGGAATATTATTATTATTCATATTATTACTATTAGTATGAATATTATTATTAGTGGGGGAATAATATTAGTATTATTATTATTATTATTATAGGATTTAAATAATAAAATAAGAAATAAGGGATTAAAGGAAATAGAGAAGTTTTTTGGAGAAAGAGAATTAGAACACGATAAACTGCCAGAGAAAGGTTTTGAGAGAAAAAGTGAGAAGAAGAACAAGGAGGAAGAGAAGGAGGCTAGGGCTATCAATCCTTCAAGATTCTTCAATGATTGAGCAATTAATCGAGGTAAGGGGGGAGAATGGATTTCAATATAGGTGAATTAACATGAGAGGGTAGTGAGAGGTCCTTTCTCTCATAGGAATTATGTGTTCTTGAGGATTCTTGATCTAATTTTCGTAGCATGATAAATTCCATAAATTTGTTGTTGTTCTTGAATGATTATTGTATGGGGAGTATTACTTTTCATAGTTTTCTATGTAAGAATGAATGTGTTATATACGATGCTATAAGGTTTCCCTAAGGTTTAGAGATTTGGGTTAATTGTGAGAAATAGGGAGGTAACCATAAGAATCTGAGGTTATGACCAAATTGCCAAATGATATGTATCGTTGAATATTAATATAGGAAAAACTTATGGAAAATTGAACCTTTGTGGCCAAAACCTTAGATCGTTATATGTCTACCCATATGGGATAGAATATTTGATATTTGAAATTACTATGCCTTCAGAGCAATTGTAAGGAAATTGACGGTAGACCCTAGAGGTTAATGGTTAGTATTCTTGACCCTTAGAGTGTAGAGTTGAGAAATAATGATCTTTGCCTTCGTGGCCAAAACCTTGGACTGTGATATGTGTCGCACCTCGAAAATTTATTTCGAAAATACGACCCTCGCGCGAAAGGCGCGGAAATGCGGTTCGACAGAGTCGCCACCGAACTTTATTTTTCCCGAATAAACGGGAGAGGAAAATATCTAGAAAACCTCTTGAAAACGAAAGGATAGGAACAGGGCTGTCGCAACCAAGTTCCGGGTTCGGGAGTCGGTTACGTGAGGGGAAGGTATTAGCACCCCTCACGTCCGTCGTACTCGACGGGAACCTCTTAAGGTAATTGTGGGGAGTGTTGTCTAGGTTTATTTGCTTTCTTCTCGTTGATAAGGTAGAATTGGTAGGGTAAAAGGTTAGAGACGCAAATGAGAGATGGGTGGATGGAGGATAGGGTGCTCGCCAAGGATTGGGGCCCTTGTGCCTACGTATGCTCATTCGGACGAGAATGAGAAATCAGAGCGTCGTAGTTCGACTACGGGAAAAGGATGGGGGGAAACAGAAGATGGATAGAAGTGTGCTCGCCAAGATCATCGCAATCTTGTGCCTACGTATCTTATATTCAAGAATGAATAAAGAATCAGAGCAGTCGTAGTTCATGGTAACAACCACGAAATGGATGAGTTTGAAAAAGATTGAAGTTTGAGTTTGAGACGAAAGGGTGACTGACAAGCAACCCAAGAGCGCGTCTCAAGAGCTTGTCACTCAAGAATTCAAGGAATGCGGGACTCCAAGAACTCAGTTCTTTCGAGAATTGACTGAATAAATTGAAGATAAAGAGTTGGATGTTTTGAAATCGAAAGAATGAACTAATAACAACTCAAGGGCACGCCTCGAGAGTTACTCATTCAAATATTCAAAGAATGCTAGATTCCAAGAATATCTCTCTTTCGTAAGTTTTAAAAAAAAAATGTTTGTGAAAAGATCGAATCGAAGGATGGCATGCGAGGCCAAAGGAAGTTGGTTTGGAAGCAGTTCGACGACGTGTCGAGGATTTGATCGAAGATGGAACCGACTTGACGACGTGTCAAGGGTTACAGTTGTGAGAAACGATATTAGTTCCTGAGGGTGCTCCTAATATCGAAGCCACGATAAATTGTGAATGTGTGTGAAGTGTGGGTTGCGAATGCGTACGAGCATTCGACTTAGGAGAATGTTTGAAAATGATTTCGAAAGGTTGCGTGAATAACAACTCAAAGGCGTGCTTCAAGAATTACTCACTCCAAGACACAAGGAATGCTAGACTCCAAGTGCCTCTTTCTTTCGGAGTTTTAATCGAGAAAAGACATTGGGAAAGCGTTTGAGAAAATCAAAAGATTGAATGAACAACAACTCAAGAGCGAGTCTCGAGAGTTGCTCATTCGAAGGTCCAAGAAATGCTAGATTTCAAGAATCTCCCTCTTTTTGAGTTTTTTTTTTCGAGAAAATGTTTTAAAAGATAATTTGAAGTGTAAGTGAAATAGTCTCGACTAAAATTATCATCTATCAATAATTTGACCGATAATAATTATTAAAGTCATCATTGACTAAAATAAGCAAGAAATCGATAAAAATCGAGAATGAAAGAAGTTAAAGAGAAAACGGTCTCGGGTTTGTCATTACTCGTCAATAAATTGACAAAGTTATAACTTGGGGTATCGTCATCGACCGCAAAACACAAAAGTGGAACGAAATGTCCAATAACAAATGCAAAAAACGATTTGACCTTCAATATAAATATATAACCTTCTAAAAGAAATATAATATCGAAACCTAAAATAAAATAAAATTTCTATAAAATATATAACAATATATACATATAATAATAATAATATATACATATATGCTGGTAATAATTACATAATATAAAAAAGTTTTAAAATAAATGAAATAACTGAAAAGCGGAGAATAGAAACACATGGGTGAAAATAGGAGATGAGAATCATTTGGGCCAAGTGACCCATCATCCTAATGACGAGAATGACACGAGTGCAGACAACACACACACACAAAATTTAGGCTGAAAAAACGAAACCCAAAACCGGTCCACCATACATGTTATTCCTAAAAGACGACAAAAAATTGAAAAGAAAACAGCCAGATCTGTTCAAACAAATTCACGAAATCTTCTTCACGATGAAGCAAAATCGGAAGACAAAGAACAACGTCAAAACGTCCCACCTTCTTCACGATGTACTTCGATCTAGCTTCCTCGTTTTTCTTCTCTCGTTTCTGTTTCTGTTCTGGTTTGCGTTTGTGTGAGAATTTGGAGATTGAAATTGATTTGGGATTTATTGCTGAAGGAGAAGATTGAAGTCGATTTAGGTTTTAGTGGAGTTCTGGTTTTGGGTTAGGGATTTGGCGGTTCAGATTGGGAAAATGGTTGAGCGATTTTCAAATGGGGACTTGGGTCGTTGTTGCTGTTGTGTTGGAGGTCTTGATTGAGCTGCTATATTTGGTTTAACGGCGGCGTGCAGTTTCGACGGTTGTTGGAAGGTTATATCTAGGTTTGTTTATGACGAAGAACAGGGAAAACGAAATTTGAAAGGTGGTTTTTCCGTTTGAAGGCGGTAGTGAAAGGTTTATGAAGTTCAAGGTTAGAGTGTAGTTGTTGAAAAAAATGAAGAAAATCGGAGAAGGTTTAGGGATTGAAAGTTGAAGATGGGAGGAATGGTTGAAGGTTTGAAGGTTTGAGGGAGAGATTTTTTTTTGTTGGAGGGAACTGAAGAGGAGGGTTTATGGTTTTCGGATTCTCCAATGTGATTTCCAGCTTTGAAGAAGAAGAGCAATGAGAGAAAAAGGAAACTGACGGCTAGGGTTTTGTTTTTCCTCTATTAATCAAAATTCCTTTTTATATGCAGGTATCTGTTGTATTGGCTGCTACTGCTGTCCTTTCTCAGAACGTGGTATGATGTGGGAAATAAAGAAAACTCAAGCCTATCTGTTTTGTCTGTAGTGAGGTAACAAAATACCTACTTTTTACCCTGTTTTTTACTGTGTGAATTCTTGAGATTTTCACTGTTATGAACTTGCTGATGTGGCCTTTATTTCAACTTTATTTTGACACTGTCTTGTTCTCTCTATTATGAATTTTGTGGTTGCAGTGGAGTAATGACTCTTTACCGGTTTGGGCTAACTCAGCTTTATTTCTGGTTTTGCAGATAGGCTTTGTGTAATCCCATGCCAATGAATTCCTGGAGCATTGCAGCTTGACTTTTGGAGCTTTGTGATATGGTTATGAAGGCTAAAGAATTGGTAATTCAATGGTGTAAAATTTGGTGTTGCGCGATGCTGCTGCTGTGGATTGACTTCATTATTATTGTCTGTTGTGTGTTTTTTTCGCGGGTGAGGCTGCACAAGGGTAAGCTGGAAAGTTTGCCGCTGCTGTGGGTGCGCAGAGGTTTTGGCAATGTCGTACGCTGTGGTGCGGTTTGCGCAGGTGTACGGTGATACGAGAAGACCGCAGGTTGTGCACTGCATCTTGGTTATGGGGCTGTAAACTTTTTGTGGTTTTATTTGCAGTTATGTTGATCTGTACAAGAGAAAATCTGGATTTGGCAAGTTATGAAGTTTTCTTCAATGTATCTCATGATGCTTCTATATTTTTGAATTCACATAATTTTCACTTCTTGCTTGTAAGATGACATGGAACTCTCTATTTCCCTTCTTTTTTACGTAATGATATGGGCTTATTGTGAGATGCAGTTTCGACGTGGCTCGTGAAAATCTTACATTATGTCATCGCTTCTAATGAAATTGAGATGATGGTGGCAATATCGTTGAATTTCCGGCCTTCTGCTGAGGCAAGACATGACGACATCCAAGTATTCTTAAGAGATCTTCCTTAACAGACCAAGCAGAGGTGACTATTGACTTAGGAATAATTTATCTCATGTTTGATTCTTATTGATGTGTACCATAGTTCTTCATTAGTGACTCATAAAATGTGTTCCTTCTATTCTTGCTCTGCTGACATTTGATTTTCTTGTGAGAGAGCTATTGTCATCAATCTCACCTCATCCCAAAAGTTCTTGTTGTAACCTCTATCGGTTACTTCACCAATTCAAACTAATGAAAGAGATGCTGAAAGCTCGCGTCATTGTTCCTGCAATATGACCTTTATTAAACTTGCCTTCTTGTCATACTTCTTATCTCTCTGCTTTTGAATGTCCTGTTTATCAGAAGCAGGACCTGATAGTTGTGTTTCTAATTCCGACCTTCAAGCGTTTGGTGAGTTCCAAAGTTGCCTCATGTGTCTTCTGATTTTACTTAATTATGTAATGAATAACCATAGGTTTAATTTGCTGAACCTTACTCTCTTGATACCAAGTTGTATGATCCTTAGATGTTGGCACAAGGCTTCTAACAATGGACAAAGTTTTTATTGGTGGAGAATAGGGACTGAGAAGGACTTTGGGAGGTAATCTTTCGTGACGGTAGCTTGGAGAATAAATATCAGAACTGTAAGTTTTAAAATCTATGGTTATTACTTGCATATGACTGGCATGTTCATCATGATTTCCTCATTTTCTGTTACCCCTTGAGCTTCCTCTGATTGAATAAAATCTTTAAATTTCATGCCTTGTTTTAAAATGAATCTTATTCCAACATGGCTCGAACAAATTATGCCTGAGTACTGTTACTTTTTCTTTGAAAATCTCTTCTGCTACTGCCTCGCATCCGTGGTCTTGCCATAATAATTTGATGCAACCATGACTTGTGCAACGTAAATTCTGTGCAGGGATCTTTCTTGTTAACCAACCCTTACTATCTGTAGCGTATTTGCGGGTATGCAACTTGCTTCTGCATCTGAATTTTCTTAAGTAATATAACTGAAAATTGCATATGCTCTTGACACTCTTCCAATTCTTGTTTTACATATGCCACTAGCGCATGGTTGGCTCAAAGGAACAATCCGGTATGCTGAGAATTCTGGGCTCATGTGACAACAGTATTATTGACTTCTTCGATTCATATGCTGCAACACATGAGGCAAGCATAACTTTAGCAGAGGTAGTTATTGAATCATTTGTGGTATTTCTCGTTGTGTTTGTTTTCCCAACTCAGTCACTTTGAACTTCTGCAGATTCCCGTTATAAGATGTAGGCGTGAGAAGCTTGGATGTGATTAAAGGTATCGGCACGGTTGTGAATTGGCTTGGACATCTTCTTGGTAATGCCATTACTTCGGAGTCCCGACGTTCTCTTTATTGCTTTCTTGCTGTTATTGAGAGATAGAACTCTTGGGATTTCCTAATACATTGTCTTGGTTCCTCGCAAACAAACCAACGGTCAAACGGAACTAAGCCGGAGCCCTCCAAACGTGAAGAGACACTGAAGTGTAGGATAGCATTTTCTGAGTGAAGTCTGTTAGAGGCTAGTTTTGAGATTTCGTTAACAGAATATCAAAAAACCTTGTTAATTTCTCTTGTAATTTCCTGTCATAGCCTTGATTTACTTTTCCCTCCATGGTATACTACAATGTGACTATCCATATTATTATGGCAAAATTGAATTGAACTAAAGCAGTAAACTGCAGATTACAAAAATCATTTTTTTTGAATCAGAAAAACTATTGAAATCTAGAGCATCAATTCGTGTTTCATTAGTGTGTTATAACTTCTTTAGAAGGAAGTTCATTAGGTACTACTACCAGTTATCAAGTATGACGGGACTTCTTCCCCAAATCGTTGTAAACAGTTGCAAGATGTTGATGGATTGCCACCACATGACCTGAAGTTAATACATCTACGGCATGAAGCTAAACTCCATAATTTTGGCCATTGTAATACTCAGAACAAAATGCAGAAATATGGTCCTGAAATTTGTAAGCTTTGAACAGCTTGAATCAAGTGCATATCATAACGAGCAGTTTGTAATGAAGTTTAAACACTGTATTTGACCATATCATGTCTGTCTGATCGTGAGAACGAGGACGAACATGATTTTGGGTATAAGGGTCTGGAGGCGCGCTCTTCCCACAAGCATCTAACACAAATTGTTAGGGATTATAACCATAATGTGTACACACATGGTCTTTATAAACGAGAATTTAGAGAATCATGGCCAAAAGTAGTAAAGAAGTAAGATGTCCTTTAAATACCGAAGTAGGACAAATTTGGGGTATGACAGATGCCCCTATCTAATTGACTTAAACCGAGTAAGATGAACGGCTATGGTGCTCACTCTTTCAAGGTAGAGGACAATTAGATATGAAGAAAACCCTGAATTTGTCCGAAAAGAAAAGGAATGCCTGGGAAAAGATTAATATCACCAAAAAGATGATGGGAAGAGACACACACGGCTACTACCACCAAAAGGATGGTAGAGCAAACACAGTATCGCGTAATCTATCATTAATGACCATGATAGACCCCCCACCAAAAGGATGGCGAAGCGAAACACAACATATATCGCACAATTTATCATTAATGACCATGATAGACCCCCCACCAAAAGGATGACGGAGCGAAACACATCGCACAATCTATCATTAATGACCATGATAGACCCCCCCACCAAAAGGATGACGGAGCGAGATAAACAAAATATCGCACAATCTGACATCGACGAAATGCCAGACCTACCACCAAAAGGATGGTAGAGCGAAAACACAAACAAAACATCGCACAATCTGACATCGACGAAATGCCAGACCCACCACCAAAAGGATGATGGAGCGAAAACACAAACAAAACATCACGCAATCTGATATCGACGAAATACCAGACCTACCACCAAAAGGATGATAGAGCGAAAACACAAATAAAACATCGCACAATCTATCATTAATGACCATGATAGACCCCCCACCAAAAGGATGACGGAGCGAAACACAAATAAACGATCGCACAATCTGATATCGACGAAATATCAGACCTACCACCAAAAGGATGGTAGAGAGAAAACACCAATAAAACATCGCGCAATCTGATATCGACGAAATATCAGACCCACCACCAAAAGGATGATGGAGCGAAAACACAAACACATCGCACAATCTATCATTAATGACCATGATAGACCCCCCACCAAAAGGATGACGGAGCGAAACACAAATAAACGATCGCACAATCTGATATCGACGAAATATCAGACCTACCACCAAAAGGATGGTAGAGCGAAAACACCAATAAAACATCGCGCAATCTGATATCGACGAAATATCAGACCCACCACCAAAAGGATGATGGAGCGAAAACACAAACACATCGCACAATCTATCATTAATGACCATGATAGACCCCCCACCAAAAGGATGACGGAGCGAAACACAAATAAACGATCGCACAATCTGATATCGACGAAATATCAGACCTACCACCAAAAGGATGGTAGAGCGAAAACACCAATAAAACATCGCGCAATCTGATATCGACGAAATATCAGACCTACCACTAAAAGGATGGTAGAGCGAAACACAACACACAGGTCGCTATCACCAAAAGGATGATAGGACAACACAAATCTGAAGTTTTACCAACACCAAAAGGATGCAGGCTAAGTTGAACTGACGAAGTTCGACTATCACCAAAAGGATGATAGTAAGGCAATTGACAACGGTCACGCTTGCTGGGTACAACTCACTGGGGAACCCCCAAGAGGAAAAAAATGGGTTGAAATGAGTCAACGGGGTACGCCCACCGTCTTGTTTGGAGATCATAGTTTTGCTGAAATGATTTCATGGTTACACCCATGAATTCTGAAGAGGATGCCCCTGACTGGGCTGAGTTTGTCTTGAAATGTCTTGTTTTGGTCAACAAAAGGTTGAACAACTTCATGAGGAACGCTCATGGTCTTGCTGAAGATGCCCCTGCTCGGGTTGGATCTTGCTTTGAACTTCAAATTTTGTGGGAGAGACCCACAATTGCAGAAGATTGCCCCTGACTGGGTTGATGACTGCTTTGAAGCTCTTGAAAATCGTGGGGTAAACCCACCATCTTGCGGAAGACGCCCCTGACTGGGCGGTCGACGGTCTTGGAAATCTTCGAGGTTGATCCTGGACCTTGACTTGCATATATGACTGCTGGATGCTAAACGATATTCCATATGAGTGGAAGTGCAAATGCAAATGCTGACGAGCGGAGATGCAAGAGCTGGGGAAGTATGATATGACTGGTTATGCAAAATGATGTAAAATGCTTATGACAATGAATGCAATGCGTATGATGCAGACAGGTGTTTGGAAATGCAGGTGGAGACGCCAGCGTAGTGGGTTCTGGGTAGTTGCCAATGCAGATTGGACTTCGGGTGGTGGGAGGGATTGACTTCCTCGACACGCAGTTTGTTGAAGATGCCATGATTGAAGCAGAAGATGTCCTTGATGCCCCAAGTCTGGGATATTTGGATGACTGTGAATTTGTATCTGAGAGAATTGCAACTTTGCTTGATGGTCAGGATGACCTGGTCTTGCCCCAGTCTGAACGTGGTAGTGGCCTGCCCCTGCTCGAGCTGTTGAGTGATTTGCCCCAGCCTTGTAGGCCTTGAAATAATCTTGCTTTGTGTACGCCACTGAAAGTCAAGTTTCTCCTCGATTGCTCCTTGCTGGAGTGTCTTTGAATACCTAGCACTGATTTACAATTAAAATTGTACATTCATAAATGGTAACATTAATGCAAAGTTCAAGGTAAGTTTTGAAAAAGTGTCTTTTATTGAAGTGTCGTGATAGTGAGATGAATGGACTGCTTGCCCAGACGTTGTGCTGTTTGATTGGTGCGAAAAGATGTTGCAAGCATAGCGACACCAATGTTAATGATTAACAATCATGTGAGGAGTCAGGTTACGCAACCTCGCAATAGTATGCTTTCAGAACAAACCTCGCCTCAATTAGGTCTTTCGAGGGCTGTAATGTGGTCTGGTTCACGGTTATGAAACAAAAGGTTGTTAGGCTCAAAGTATGATTTGTACCCACCCCTTCTTCTTAATGATCTCCAGTCCTACGTTCAGTTAATTCTACACTTGTCTTAACGGCATAAACTTGATGGTTCAAGGTTGGCTTGACGTGGCAGTCACCTTATTTTGGTTTTTTTGATGGATGCCAGTGCCCCTTTGATTTGGGTAGCCACTGAATCCTCCTTTGTTTTTGTTGAGGGTTTCGGGGTCCTCTTTTGCTTTTGTTTTGATCCCTAACTTTTGCATGGATTGACTTCGTTTGTCAGATCCATCGGGATTGCCTTGATTTTACCTAAGTCCCCTCTAAGGTGTCTGACTTAGCTGGCTTTTGATTTTTTTGATTTTGTTGTGACTGCCATAGCATGGGTCTTTGATGGACAACCGTCTTTTGGATTTTACTTGGTTGGTTTGAACGCGAGATTAGATTAACTGAACACTACCCTGCCCCAGGTTGAGTGTAAAGGTTCGAATATCCGAAGGAAACTGCTACTTCTAGGTTCGAAGTGGTTCACTAGGGATTAACTCCTTATATCTCCGGTGTTTGGGGAATTGAAGCAATGCCTGTACATTATTGACGAGATTTGGTCTGAAAGCATACGATTTGCAATTATGGGTATCTCGTTTTCATTATCCTCCCTCAAATCACGCTAAACAACAGTGAATAGAGTGGAGTGAATAAATGTGTCGGTGATAAGTAAAAAAGAGTGAATACGACATAACTAATTCAAAACATGCATAAACGATACATTAATGAAAACCAAATACGAATGGCAATTGTTCAAAGCATACATCACTTAAATAAACAAAGACAAAACATCAGAACTGCGAATAATGAAATGGCAACATGACTGCCTTCTTCGGGGAATGAACTTGACTGGAATCAATCTGACGTTGGTGCTAGTTGACTGGCGGCATCGGATTGTTGATGATATTTGGAGGCTTCCCATTGAAGTTGATAGCATCCTTATCGATCATGTCTTGAATTATGTGTTTGAAAGCCCTGCAATCCTCAATGGTGTGACCTGGAGCGCCCTTATGAAATTCACAATGAGCATTTGCATCGTAATCAGCAGGAAGGATGGTTGGAGGAGCTAAATCTCTCGGAACAACAACTTTCTTCTCCATCAACTGAGCAAAGATTTTGGCGTATGTCATTGGTAGACGATCAAAGACTCTATCCGGTCTCCATGTTCTCCGCAGACGCTGTGGGCGAGCACCTTGTCGTTGCTGGGTAGCTTGCATCTGCTGTTGCTAAGGAGGATACTGATATCCTTGTTGGTTGTAGGCTTGTTGCTGAGGAGCCTGTTGCCTTGGCATCTGAGCTTGCGCTGCATGAACAACTGGCTGATAAGGCATTGGAGCATATTGTGCAGCAGCAACATATGGATACTGATAGTAGGGAACTTGATAAGGCATAGGAGGAGCTTGTTGAGAAGCTTGCCCTTTCTGCACAAAGATGGCATTTGTTTCGCCCTCCTTCTTCTTGTATCCATTGAAAGGCCTCTTGGCATTAGCCTGGCTGTTAGAACCTCCTGGGATCTTTCCACTCTTCAGCCCTTCTTCAATTCTCTCACCGACGATCACCAAGTCAGAAAATCCAGCGGAGACACTACCGATCAGCTTTTCATAGTACTGGCCTCGCAAAGTGCCCATGAAGATGTCAATAAGTTCACGGTCAACAAGAGGTGGATGCACCCTTGCGGCTAGCTCTCTCCATCGTTGCGCGTACTCCTTGAAGGATTCGTTATCCTTCTGAGTCATACTCTGAAGCTGAGTACGGTTAGGAGCAAGGTCGGTATTGTATTTGTACTGCTTGACAAATGCATCAGCTAGCTCGGCCTAAGTGCGCACACTATTACGTTCCAGCTGCATATACCATTCGAGTGATGCCCCAGACAAGCTGTCCTGGAAGCAATGGATCATGAGCTTCTCGTCTCTGGCATAGGCAGCCATCTTGCGACAGTACATCTTCAGATGAATATTCGGGCAACTGAGACCTTTGTACTTCGAAAATTCGGGCACCTTGAACTTGGGAGGAATGACAACATCAGGCACCAAGCATAATTCTAAAGCACTGAAAGAATTTGAGTTATGCCCCCTCCATGGCTCGGAGTTTCTCGGCGAGATCTCGGCACATCTTTAAGGCTTCAGAATCCTGAGCGGCAACAGGACTGGTGATGGGAATAGCAGCATGATAGTTCTGAACATCGTCATACTGATCCATCAAAGTATCTTCGATATGAGGAGCTGGGATCTGCACAGCAGCAGGCTGGATGTGCGGGATAACTCCAACAGTAACTCCAGGCGCTAGGATTGGTTGAGAAGTGTTTCCTTCGACTGCGTTGTTGAAGTTCAACGGCATCCCATGAGAATTCGGAATTGGGACCAAAGGGATGGCAGTAGGACCCTTGTCCATTGACGACAGCGGCGGCTTCACGCTGTTCTTCCTCTCTCCTGGCTGCGAGGATGGCTTCGAGGATCTGGTCGATCTTTCCTTTCATAGAATCCAATTCTTCCCTAAAGGCGACTTGCTCCTGCTGAATCTGCTCCATCATACGTCTGGTATTGGCTCTAGTTGCGTACTGGTGTCGAGGAATCAACTTGATTTACTGGAGAAGAAAGGAACGGAGACATAAGATTCCGTTGAAGGACTGGAAATGCAAAATGCACAACATATGAAATGCAATGCGGATGATATGCAAGATGCAATGCAAGATACAAGATCCAGGATCACAGGATCACAATCAAACAACTCCTGAAGCTGGTAACTGTAATAGATAAGTAACCATAGTTCCTGCTCAAAGAAAAATCGACAGGTACAACCCTATACGGGAAGGTCTAAACATTCTACCCATAAACCCTCTCACGGGATGGTTTCTATGTTTGGTTTCCCAGGATCACGGACACTAGTCGTATTAGCGTCACGCAACAGGCTGGCTGTATACGACGATAATGACGATAAGGTCTCTCCTGAGCGGGGCCCTCATGCTAGGCGCACAAGGAGCGAGTCCTTGGAGACTAACACTACATGACCACCAATATCGAAACTGGTGCTAACAAAAGGTTCCCAGAATCATGGACCCTTCATTAATCAAGTCGTGCAACAGGCTAGCTGTGTTACAACGAGATCTACGAATAGGTCTCCTCTGGAGGAGCTTTCATGCTAGGCCCACAAGGAGCAAGTCCTCGGAGACTAACACTACTCGACTACCAATTCTAAACTAAGTGTTCTCTCTGCTTTTACCAAAGCTCGGGCGTAGAGCCTTACTCATGACGTCATCCCAAGAACCAACAGGCCACCAAGATAACAAGCGCAAATAAAATCTACAAGAGAACAAATACAAAAAAGAAAACAAATAAAAACAAACACTCCTCACAAACCAAAAGATAGGCTCGACTCTCTCTTTGCATGGAGCAATACCTCCCCAGCAGAGTCGCCACCTGTCGCACCTCGAAAATTTATTTCGAAAATACGACCCTCGCGCGAAAGGCGCGGAAATGCGGTTCGCAGAGTCGCCACCGAACTTTATTTTTCCCGAATAAACGGGAGAGGAAAATATCGAGAAACCTCTTGAAAACGAAAGGATAGGAACAAGGCTGTCGCAACCAAGTTCCGGGTTCGGGATTCGGTTACGTGAGGGGAAGGTATTAGCACCCCCTCACGTCCGTCGTACTCGACGAGAACCTCTTAAGGTAATTGTGGGGAGTGTTGTCTAGGTTTATTTGCTTTCTTCTCGTTGATAAGGTAGAATTGGTAGGGTAAAAGGTTAGAGACGCAAAGGAGAGATGGGTGGATGGAGGATAGGGTGCTCGCCAAGGATTGGGGCCCTTGTGCCTACGTATGCTCATTCGGACGAGAATGAGAAATCAGAGCGTCGTAGTTCGACTACGGAAAAGGATGGGGGGAAACGGAAGATGGATAGAAGTGTGCTCGCCAAGATCATCGCAATCTTGTGCCTACATATCTTATATTCAAGAATGAATAAAGAATCAGAGCAGTCGTAGTTCGTGGTAACAACCACGAAATGGATGAGTTTGAAAAAGATTGAAGTTTGAGTTTGAGACGAAAGGGTGACTGACAAGCAACCCAAGAGTGCGTCTCAAGAGCTTGTCACTCAAGAATTCAAGGAATGCGGGACTCCAAGAACTCAGTTCTTTCGGGAATTGACTGAATAAATTGAAGATAAGAGTTGGATGTTTTGAAATCGAAAGAATGAACTAATAACAACTCAAGGGCACGCCTCGAGAGTTACTCATTCAAATATTCAAAGAATGCTAGATTCCAAGAATATCTCTCTTTCGTAAGTTTTAAAAAAAATGTTTGTGAAAAGATCGAATCGAAGGATGGCATGCGAGGCCAAAGGAAGTTGGTTTGGAAGCAGTTCGACGACGTGTCGAGGATTTGATCAAAGATGGAACCGACTTGACGGACGTGTCAAGGGTTACAGTTGTGAGAAACGATATTAGTTCCTGAGGGTGCTCCTAATATCGAAGCCACGATAAATTGTGAATGTGTGTGAAGTGTGGGTTGCGAATGCGTACGAGCATTCGACTTAGGAGAATGTTTGAAAATGATTTCTAAAGGTTGCGTGAATAACAACTCAAAGGCGTGCTTCAAGAATTACTCACTCCAAGACACAAGGAATGCTAGACTCCAAGTGCCTCTTTCTTTCGGAGTTTTAATCGAGAAAAGACATTGGGAAAGCATTTGAGAAAATCAAAAGATTGAATGAACAACAACTCAAGAGCGAGTCTCGAGAGTTGCTCATTCGAAGGTCCAAGAAATGCTAGATTTCAAGAATCTCCCTCTTTTTGAGTTTTTTTTTCGAGAAAATGTTTTAAAAGATAATTTGAAGTGTAAGTGAAATAGTCTCGACTAAAATTATCATCTATCAATAATTTGACCGATAATAATTATTAAAGTCATCATTGGACTAAAATAAGCAAGAAATCGATAAAAATCGAGATGAAAGAAGTTAAAGAGAAAACGGTCTCGGGTTTGTCATTACTCGTCAATAAATTGACAAAGTTATAACTTGGGGTATCGTCATCGATCGCAAAACACAAAAGTGGAACGAAATGTCCAATAACAAATGCAAAAAACGATTTGACCTTCAATATAAATATATAACCTTCTAAAAGAAATATAATATCGAAACCTAAATAAAATAAAATTTCTATAAAATATATAACAATATATACATATAATAATAATATATACATATATGCTGGTAATAATTACATAATATAAAAAAGTTTTAAAATAAATGAAATAACTGAAAAGCGGAGAATAGAAACACATGGGTGAAAATAGGAGATGAGAATCATTTGGGCCAAGTGACCCATCATCCTAATGACGAGAATGACACGAGTGCAGACAACACACACATAAAAAATTTAGGTTGAAACAACGAAACCCAAAACCGGTCCACCATACATGTTATTCCTAAAAGAGGACAAAAAATTGAAAAGAAAACGGCCAGATTTGTTCAAACAAATTCACGAAATCTTCTTCACGATGAAGCAAAATCGGAAGACAAAGAACAACGTCAAAACGTCCCACCTTCTTCATGATGTACTTCGATCTAGCTTCCTCGTTTTTCTTCTCTCGTTCTATTTCTGTTCTGGTTTGCGTTTGTGTGAGAATTTGGAGATTGAAATTGATTTGGGATTTATTGCTGAAGGAGAAGATTGAAGTCGATTTAGGTTTTAGTGGAGTTCTGGTTTTGGGTTAGGGATTTGGCGGTTCAGATTGGGAAAATGGTTGAGCGATTTTCGAATGGGGACTTGGGTCGTTGTTGCTGTTGTGTTGGAGGTCTTGATTGAGCTGCTGGATTGGTTTTACGGCGGCGTGCAGTTTCGACGGTTGTTGGAAGGTTATATCTAGGTTTGTTATGACAAAGAATAGGGGAAAACGAAATTTGAAAGGTGGTTTTTCCGTTGAAGACGGTAGTGAAAGGTTTATGAAGTTCAAGGTTAGAGTGTAGTTGTTGAAAAAATGAAGAAAATCGGAGAAGGTTTAGGGACTGAAAGTTGAAGATGGGAGGAATGGTTGAAGGTTTGAAGGTTTGAGGGAGAGATTTTTTTTTGTTGGAGGGAACTGAAGAGGAGGGTTTATGGTTTTCGGATTCTCCAATGTGATTTCAGCTTTGAAGAAGAAGAGCAATGAGAGAAAAAGGAAACTGACGGCTAGGGTTTTGTTTTTCCTCTATTAATCAAAATTCCTTTTATATGCAGGTATCTGTTGTATTGGCTGCTACTGCTGTCCTTTCTCAGAACGTGGTATGATGTGGGAAATAAAGAAAACTCAAGCCTATCTGTTTTGTCTGTAGTGAGGTAACAAAATACCTACTTTTTACCCTGTTTTTTACTGTGTGAATTCTTGAGATTTTCACTGTTATGAACTTGCTGATGTGGCCTTTATTTCAACTTTATTTTGACACTGTCTTGTTCTCTCTATTATGAATTTTGTGGTTGCAGTGGAGTAATGACTCTTTACCGGTTTGGGCTAACTCAGCTTTATTTCTGGTTTTGCAGATAGGCTTTGTGTAATCCCATGCCAATGAATTCCTGGAGCATTGCAGCTTGACTTTTGGAGCTTTGTGATATGGTTATGAAGGCTAAAGAATTGGTAATTCAATGGTGTTAAAATTTGGTGTTGCGCGATGCTGCTGCTGTGGATTGACTTCATTATTATTGTCTGTTGTGTGTTTTTTCGCGGGTGAGGCTGCACAAGGGTAAGCTGGAAAGTTTGCCGCTGCTGTGGGTGCGCAGAGGTTTTTGGCAATGTCGTACGCTGTGGGTGCGGTTTGCGCAGGTGTACGGTGATACGAGAATACCGCAGGTTGTGCACTGCATCTTGGTTATGGGGCTGTAAACTTTTTGTGGTTTTATTTGCAGTTATGTTGATCTGTACAAGAGAAAATCTGGATTTGGCAAGTTATGAAGTTTTCTTCAATGTATCTCATGATGCTTCTATATTTTTGAATTCACATAATTTTCACTTCTTGCTTATAAGATGACATGGAACTCTCTATTTCCCTTCTTTTTTACGTAATGATATGGGCTTATTGTGAGATGCAGTTTCGACGTTGGCTCGTGAAAATCTTACGTTATGTCATCGCTTCTAATGAAATTGAGATGATGGTGGCAATATCGTTGAATTTCCGGCCTTCTGCTGAGGCAAGACATGACGAAATCCAAGTTATCTTAAGAGATCTTCCTTAACAGACCAAGCAGAGGTGACTATTGACTTAGGAATAATTTATCTCATGTTTGATTCTTATTGAGTGTGTACCATAGTTCTTCATTAATGACTCATAAAATGTGTTCCTTCTATTCTTGCTCTGCTGACATTTGATTTTCTTGTGACAGAGCTATTGTCATCAATCTCACCTCATCCCAAAAGTTCTTGTTGTAACCTCTATCGGTTACTTCACCAATTCAAACTAATGAAAGGGATGCTGAAAGCTCGCGTCATTGTTCCTGCAATATGACCTTTATTAAACTTGCCTTCTTGTCATACTTCTTATCTCTCTGCTTTTGAATGTCCTGTTTATCAGAAGCAGGACCTGATAGTTGTGTTCTAATTCCGACCTTCAAGCGTTTGTGTGAGTTCCAAAGTTGCCTCATGTGTCTTCTGATTTTACTTAATTATGTAATGAATAACCATAGGTTTAATTTGCTGAACCTTACTCTCTTGATACCAGTTGTATGATCCTTAGATGTTGGCACAAGGCTTCTAACAATGGACAAAGTTTTTATTGGTGGAGAATAGGGACTGAGAAAGACTTTGGGAGTAATCTTTCGTGACGGTAGCTTGGAGAATAAATATCAGAACTGTAAGTTTTAAATCTATGTTATTACTTGCATATGACTGGCATGTTCATCATGATTTCCTCATTTTCTGTTACCCCTTGAGCTTTCCCTCTGATTGAATAAAATCTTTAAATTTCATGCCTTGTTTTAAAATGAATCTTATTCCAACATGGCTCGAACAAATTATGCCTGAGTACTGTTACTTTTTCTTTGAAAATCTCTTCTGCTACTGTCTCGCATCCGTGGTCTTGCCATAATAATTTGATGCAACCATGACTTGTGCAACGTAAATTCTGTGCAGGGATCTTTCTTGTTAACCAGCCCTTACTATCTGTAGCGTATTTGCGGGTATGCAACTTGCTTCTGCATCTGAATTTTCTTAAGTAATATAACTGAAAATTGCATATGCTCTTGACACTCTTCCAATTCTTGTTTTACGTATGCCACTAGCGCATGGTTGGCTCAAAGGAACAATCCGGTATGCTGAGATTCTGTGGCTCATGTGACAACAGTATTATTGACTTCTTCCGATTCATATGCCTGCAACACATGAGGCAAGCATAACTTTAGCAGAGGTAGTTATTGAATCATTTGTGGTATTTCTCGTTGTGTTTGTTTTCCCAACTCAGTCACTTTGAACTTCTGCAGATTCCCGTATAAGATGTAGGCGTGAGAGCTTGGAGGTGATTAAAGGTATCGGCCACGGTTGTGAATTGGCTTGGACATCTTCTTGGTAATGCATTACTTTGGAGTCCCGGCGTTCTCTTTATTGCTTTCTTGCTGTTATTGAGAGATAGAACTCTTGGGATTTTGTCGCTACTGCGAAAATCGGCGCCGGCTTGACAGGAGAGTCGCCACCGTGCGTTTATTTATCCCTCAGAGCGGGAAAGGAAACGCTCGAAGTAAACCTCGCAAAGACGGGAAAAGGTATGGTCATCGCAACCATAGCCTGGATTCGGGAGTCGGTTACGCAAGGGGAAGGTATTAGCACCCCTCACGTCCATCGTACTCGATGGGATCCACGCTTGGTGTTTATAGGTAAAAGGGTGTATTATCTATCTACGCTAATGGCTGGTCTGAAAAGAAAATAAAAGGACAGGACTCGACAGAACATACGGTGTTCTGGGCCTACGTATTCCCTCGTGCAATGGGAAAGTCAGAGTCAACGTAGTTCGACTTCCTACGTCTAAACGGGGGAAAGGTTGCTCGCCAGGGCATCGCATCCTGTGCCTACGTACTTTCATCGGGAATGAAAGATCAGAGCAAGCGTAGTTCGGCTAACTACGGGTACACAGGGTTCTCACACAGCAGTG
>CAWUDS030006505.1:0-16995 GCA_963859935.3 Lathyrus sativus
CTTCTCGGGTTCAACCGCCGATGGTTGAGCGTGAGCTAGTACAAATGTTCGTGGCTACCCTTCCTGGAATCTACTATGAAAAGCTGGTCAGTGGCATGTCTGGAACATTCTCGGCTCTCATCACTTTGGGCGAGCATGTTGAGAACGGTATAAAGATTGGAAAAATTCAGGGCGAATCATCCTCAGCTGGAGGAGGTAGTAAGAAACCCTACGCTGGCAAGCGTCGAGAGGGAGATGCCAGTGATGTCACTAATGCTCGGAGAAAGGGAAAGGGCCTCAGCCTCAGATTGCTAGCATAAATATCCCAGCTGCTCCGCCGCAGCAGCAGCAGCAGCCCCAGCAGCAGAATCAGCAGGGGTATAAAAGATATCAGAACCGGGCTCCTCTGACAAACCGTCATTTTGAAACTCCGCCTATGTCGTATGCACAGCTTCTGCAAACGTTGCTTCAGCTCCAATTAGTTCAAAAGAGGACGTTGGCTCCCTTGACAAGAGCACCACCACCGGGGTATGACGCCAATGCTACTTGTGAATTCCACACTGGGGCACCTGGCCATACGATTGAGAATTGTAAAGCTTTTAAGCACAAAGTCCAGGACTTGGTGGACGCCAAGGTTATCAACTTTTTTGACAACGTGCCCAACGTTACCAAAAACCCGATGCCTCATCATAAGGGGGGCGGAGTGAATGCTGTTATCACCGAGGAGAGTGCGGACTTGCTGACTGATGTCAAAGATTTGAAGACGCCGTTGAGTTTTGTCAAGGCTAAGTTGCTGAAGAAGGGCTTCTTTCCTGGATGCGGAGAGTTATGTATGGCTTGTGCTACACTTCCTGATGGGTGTGAGCAGCTGATCGAAGGTATCCAGAGTCTGATGTCTGAGGGTATTTTGCAATTCAGCCGGAGCGTTGAGAGTGCATCAGGGGAAGTCATGCTGAAGCAGGCAGACGAAGTTGCTACCATTACTATTCCTCGTCACCCTATTACTATTTCAGCACCCCGTCCGCCTACAATCACTATCACCAGGGTCGGGCCAATCCCATTCGAAAGCACTAATGCCGTTCCATGGCATTATGGCGCCGAAGTGTATTGTAATGGTCATAAGATAGAGCTAGAACCATTCGAATCGACTGTGCAAAATCTTACCGAAGTCAGTGGCATCACTAGAAGCGGTAGAGTGTTTGCGCCAGCGGAGGTTGCAGCAGAGAAAGTGGTCCGGGCTGACGCTGTGGATAAGGGTAAAGGTAAAGCTGTCGAAGAGGGTCCCTGCAGGGGCAGAGAAGGACTTGCTGGTTAAAGATGCTGAAGAGTTCATGCGACTAATCAAGAAAAGTGACTACAAAATTTTAGATCATCTTCATCAGACTCCGTCAAAGATCTCGATTCTTAACTTGTTGCTGTGTTCTGAAGCGCACCGCAACGCATTACTAAAGGTATTGAATGCTGCATACGTGCCGCAGGAGATATCAGTAAATCAACTCGAGGAGGTGGTAGCCCATGTTAATGCTGGTAATGGGCTGGGATTTACAGATCTGGAGCTGACTCCTAAGGGAAGAGATCACAACAGCGCCTTGCACGTCTCAATAGAGTGCAGAGGCACGATTATGTCACATGTCCTGGTGGATACGGGTTCCTCGCTTAATGTGCTTCCGAAGAAGGCACTGATGAAATTGGATACTCGTGGACTGCTGTGCACGCCCAGCGATCTGGTCGTGAAAGCCTTTGATGGAACTAAGCGCCACGTCTTCGGAGAGTTGACCCTGCCAATTCAAGTTGGTCCAGAGACGTTCAATACGGTTTTCTATATCATGGATATCATGCCCGCCTATAGTTGCCTCTTAGGTCGGCCATGGATCCATTCTGCTGGTGCCGTGACGTCCACGCTGCATCAGAAGCTTAAATATGCTGTCGGGGGCAGCATAGTAACCGTCTGTGATGAGGAGGACATTATGGTAAGTCACCTATCGTCCTTTAAATATGTTGAAATGGATGGAGAGATCCATGAAACGCTCTGCCAAGCCTTTGAAACCGTCAGGGTGAAAGAGGTAGCTCCTGTCGTCGCAGAGAGGCAGGAGATGAATCTCTCCTCGTTTAAGGAAGCTCGGGCCGTCGTCGAAGCCGGTTCCACCCCAGGCTGGGGGCATGTCTTGGATATACCAATCAAGCAGGATAAGTTTGGATTGGGATATTCTCCTGGAGCTGAGGCTTCATCTTCTTCTGGCAGCTCGTCTCGTGGGAAAGGGCCGATCCTATTCACCAAGGGGGGAGTAATTTTCGAGAGCATCAACGCAACATCCGAGGACAGCGGGGATAGTGATTGCGATCTTGACGCCTGGATTCAACCAAGCAAGCCGGGCGAGCGCCTCCACAATTGGACCATCAAGGAGATTATCAAGCCGACAAGTGAAGAGTAATGATTTGCTTTTTACAATCTTTGTACAACCCTATGTCCTGCCCGGGGCATAGTGGTTTTACTGTCAGGGCCTTGTTGGATTATGTGTATGCATTTTGTTAATAAATAAAAGGCGTTTTCTTCGTAATCAAATATTGTGTTCTCTGTTATTCCTGCTTTATGTTTATTTCGAAAAACAGCAAAATGGCAACGAGGTTCGTGCTAACCTGCATATTCTTGCTTTAAACTTAACCCTTGTTATTGCAGGATCCACGTAACAGATGACATCGACTCTGGACCCTCTACGGCTCACTACGACTTTGATTGCCCGATCTATCAAGCCGAGGATGAGATTGATGAAGACGAGGACCTTCCGGAAGAGTTGGCCCGCTTGTTGAGACAAGAGGAGAAGGTTATTCTGCCTCACGAGGAGGATATTGAGATTGTAAATCTGGGTTCTGAGGAGCTCGTCAGAAATGTCAGAGTAGGGGCTGCGCTACAGAGTGATGTCAAGCATAGACTGGTCGAGATGCTTCAAGAGTATAGTGACGTCTTTGCTTGGTCATATGAGGATATGCCCGGACTCGACACTGACATCGTGGTTCATCGCTTGCCGTTACGAGAAGATTGCCCTCCAGTCAAGCAGAAGCTCAGGAGGACGAGACCAGACATGGCTGTAAAAATCAAAGAAGAGGTCCAGAAGCAGTTGGACGCAGGATTTCTAACCGTTACCACTTACCCTCCGTGGGTCGCCAACATAGTGCCTGTACCGAAGAAGGACGGTAAGGTACGCATGTGCGTCGATTATCGGGATTTGAATAGGGCGAGCCCTAAGGATGATTTCTCGTTGCCTCATATCGACGTGTTGGTCGACAATACAGCCCAGTTTTCTGTGTTTTCATTCATGGATGGCTTCTCCGGTTACAATCAGATTAAGATGGCACCGGAGGACATGGAGAAAACAACGTTTATTACCCCCTGGGGAACATTCTGCTATAAGGTAATGCCCTTCGGTCTGAAGAACGCAGGGGCCACCTACCAGCGAGCAATGGTAACTTTGTTTCATGATATGATTCATCATGAGATCGAGGTCTATGTTGATGACATGATTGCAAAGTCCCAAACGGAGGAAGAGCATCTGGTCAATTTGTTGAAGCTGTTTGAAAGGCTTAGGAAGTTCAGGCTGAGGCTGAATCCTAACAAGTGCACTTTCGGAGTGCGGTCCGGAAAGTTATTGGGGTTTATCGTTAGTGAAAGGGGTATTGAAGTTGATCCTGCGAAAATAAAAGCTATTCAAGAAATGCCAGCGCCGAAAACAGAAAAAGAAGTTCGTGGTTTCCTGGGCCGAATAAACTACATTGCAAGGTTTATCTCTCAGCTCACGGCCACTTGTGAACCGATGTTCAAGCTTTTAAAGAAAGATCAGGCGGTTACTTGGAATGAGGATTGCCAGAAGGCATTCGACAAAATAAAGCAGTATCTTCAAGAACCTCCAATCTTGATACCCCCAGTGGCTGGACGGCCATTAATCATGTACCTGACGGTTCTGGAGAATAGTATGGGGTGTGTTCTCGGTCAGCACGACGAGACGGGCAGGAAAGAGCATGCCATTTATTATTTGAGTAAAAAGTTCACTGAGTGTGAATCTCGATACTCGATGCTGGAGAAGACGTGTTGTGCATTAGCTTGGGCCGCCAAACGTCTACGACAGTATATGCTCAACCACACCACTATGCTAATTTCGAAGATGGATCCGATCAAGTACGTCTTCGAGAAGCAAGCTCTATCGGGCAGGATCGTCAGATGGAAAATGGTGTTAACCGAATATGATATTCAGTACGTCTCTTAGAAAGCCATTAAGGGAAGCGTATTGTCTGATTACCTTGCCGAATAGCCAATCGAAGACTACCAGCCGATGAAGTTCGAATTCCCTGACGAGGATATTATGTTTCTCAAAGCGAAGGATTGCGATGAGCCATTTCCCGATGAGGGGCCAGATAGGAAGTCTCAGTGGAAGTTGATATTCGACGGAGCAGTTAATTCCTATGGAAGTGGTATCGGGGCTATCATCACGACTCCTCATGGATCCCACATCCCGTTTACCGCGAGACTAACGTTTCCAGTTACCAATAATGAAGCCGAGTATGAAGCATGTATTATGGGTCTAGAAGAGGCAATCGATTTGAGAATCAAGAATCTAGACGTATATGGTGACTCAGCGCTCGTAATCAATCAGATTAAAGGGGAGTGGGAAACTCGTCAAGCGAATTTAGTGCCGTACATGAATTATGCCAGGAGGCTGCTTCCGTTCTTCGATCGGGTGGAACTTCATCATGTACCCAGGGCTGAAAATCAGATGGCTGATGCCTTGGCCACGTTGGCTTCGATGTATAAGGTCAATCTTTGGAATGAAGCTCCAAGCATTGTTCTTTCGCGTCTTGACAGACCAGCATTTGTCTTTGCAATCGAGGATGCCAATGACGGCAAGCCATGGTTCCACGACATCCAGACCTTCCTCATGACTAAGGAGTATCCCGCGGGTGCGTCAACCCAGGATAAGAAGACTCTAAGAAGGCTATCTGGAAACTTTTATCTCAATCCTGATGGAGTGCTGTATAAGAGAAACCACGATCTCGTGCTACTCAGATGTGTAGATGAGAAAGAGGCAAATATGCTCATGGAAGAAGTCCATGAGGGCACATTTGGTACGCACGCCGGCGGGCATACCATGACGAGAAAGATCCTGAGAGCAGGGTATTACTGGCTGACGATGGAGTCGGATTGCTTCAGATTCGCGAAGAAATGTCATAAATGCCGGATTTATGCTGATAAAGTTCATGTGCCGCCGTGCCCACTGAATGTCATGTCCTCCCCTTGGCCGTTCTCCATGTGGGGCATCGACATGATAGGCAAGATCGAGCCCACTGCATCCAATTGTCATCGTTTCATTCTGGTAGCTATCGACTACTTCACCAAGTGGGTGGAGGCAGCCTCGTACGCTAATGTGACCAAGCAGGTGGTAGCCAAATTCATAAAGAGGGACATCATCTGTCGATATGGAATTCCCGAGCGGATCATTACTGATAATGGTTCGAACCTTAATAACAAGATGATGAAGGAGCTGTGCCAGAGCTTCAAGATTGAACACCACAACTCATCTCCTTACCGGCCGAAGATGAATGGCGCTGTTGAAGCGGCCAACAAGAACATCAAGAAGATTGTTCAGAAGATGGTTGTGACGTACAAAGATTGGCACGAGATGTTGTCGTTTGCCTTACACGGTTATCGTACGACGGTGCGTACGTCGACCGGGGCAACTCCTTTCTCCTTGGTGTACGGTATGGAAGCTGTCCTACCGTTAGAAGTGGAGATTCCCTCTTTGCGAGTTTTGGTTGATGTGAAACTCGATGAGGCAGAATGGATCACGAATCGCTTGAACCAACTCAGCCTGATGGACGAGAAGAGGTTAGCATCAATTGCATTTGGTCGCCTGTACCAAAGCCGAATGAAGAAAGCTTATGACAAGAAGGTGCGTCCCAGAAGCTTTCAGACGGGTGATCTCGTCCTGAAGAAGATTCTTCCGCCACACTCTGATCACCGGGGCAAGTGGACTCCGAATTACGAAGGGCCGTATGTTGTCAGCAAGGTCTTCTCAGGAGGAGCTTTGTTGTTATCCACGATGGATGGTGAAGATTTTGCATCCCCGGTGAACGCGGACGCAGTTAAAAAATACTTTGCTTGAAAGAGACCCGCTGGACAAAAAAGAAAGAGTCCAGGCAAAAAAGGGGCATCCCGGCGAACCAAAAACAGAATAAAAGGTTCGGGCAAAAATTAGGGATATATTGAAAAAAATGTACACCCGCGAAGTCGAAAACCTACACTGGGCGGCTTCGGCAAAAAAGGGTATCCCGGTGAACTGAAAACCCGTAAAGGGCGGTTCACGCAAAAGTTAGGGATTTGAATAAGCAAATGACTGCGTTCCGCGTGTGGACTTTCATTGTTTAGTGGTTCGGAGGACCTGAGGGCCGTTCATCTGAGTCAATCTCTTCCAAAGCTGAAGCGTCGGAGAAGTGTCGAAGTCGAGTGGGTCTTAGAGGGATCAACTCATGGTGTTCGTCTGCGCCTCGTTGCCGACATTTGTATATACTGATGTATATTTATGTTTTCTTTTTGTGCGGTTTCCTCATTCCAGGAGCTTGCCTCTGTTGTAAAACATTTTTGCCCATTCAGGGGTCATCATCAATAAAATGCACATTATTCAGCAATTCTGCTTGTCTGTATAGCATTTATCTGTTTTGTTTGCGAATGAAAACGCCGATGTTTTTAATAAAATGCGCATACATAAACTTGCGGGCCTAGGCCCATTGATTGTTGAAACAATTAATTAACTGAATATTGTCACGAGATAATAACCTGGATAGGCCCCTTTGAGGAGGGTATCTTGTCTGTTTGTTTGTGTTGTTGCAGGTGTAGCGCCTTCCAGAAGACGTGTCGTGCGCATCCCCAAAGCAGGGCGTGCCCTCCTTCTCCAGCAGAGTTCAGTAGTCTCTCCTCCGCAGAATCTGAACACAAATAGTGAGCATTGATATGTCTCCCCGCGCAGAGATGATTCTCTTCCCCAAGCAGACGCATCCTGAAGGAGCGTCACCCCATCAGCTGAACCAAGCACCGAAGAATGATGTCATATTTCCCCAGCACCGGGTCACAAGTGCAGATTTCATAGAAGTGTTCGGGTGCCGCAGCTCGTGTTTCCCCAGTAAAGTCTCCAGCGGAATTGAGATTCCCCACCAGAGTTATACTCTCTCCTGAAGTTGGATGATTCCCTCTTCCCCGGTGGAGTGTAGGAACAGCTGATGTTGTATCCCTCTGCAGAGTTGCACTCTCCCCCGAAGTCAGATGATTCTTTCTTCCCTAGCGAAATTGAAATTCCTCACCAGGGTCGTACTCTCCAGTGAAGTAGAATGATTTTTCTCCCCGGCTGAGTCTGCAGATCCCCAGAAAAGCAGAATCCTTGGAAGCAGTTGGAACCTTGAGTGGATGTTCCCTAGCAGAGCGTGGGGCAGCTGATGCTATACTTCCCCAGAGTCGCACTCTCTCCAGCGAAGCAGAATGACTTCTCCTTCCTCAGCCGAGTTTGCAGATGTCCAAGAGATCCGAGTCCTTGGAAGTTGATCAGATCATGATTGGTTTTCCCCAGTGGAGTGTTGAGCAGCTGAAGTTGTTTCCCCGCAGAGTGGTTATCCCCCAGAAGAGTAGTCAGGGCGGCCACGCAGTTTATTCTCGCGATTGATATCAGCAGGACCAAGTTCTCGTAGAGCTCCGTCCCTCTGCAGCAGATCAACTGAAGTTGTTTGCCCTACAGCAGTCAACCAGAAGATCGTTCCCCAGGCGGAGTCCGATTGGTATTGGCGTGCCCACATTCTCCTCAGCAGGATGATTCCTCTACCTGAGTAGTCCTTGTCTCCTTGACAAAAGGGTTTCCTCCTCCCAGCATTTATTTTGCGGACGGGATCGCATCATTGTGCACAACTGCATAGCATTTAACAACTGCATAGCATTTAACATTGCATAGCATTGTGCATGATTGCATGGCATTTAGCATAAACGCATATCATTCCCACCGTGTGGGGCATAGCGCAGAAGCATATGCATCATAAGCATGATCTAGGTTACTATCATTCTTGTTTTACAGGCGCCCCGCCAAGAGACCAGTTGCTCAGGACGATTCCTGATATGCTCCCCAACGAGGTCACTTTCTTAGGATGATTCTTAAGACCCCGGTGTAATCTCCACGGTCGCTCGCTCAAGGTGATTTTTGAGATCCCCAGCGAAGTTCTCAGTTCGAGATGATTCTCGAATTCCTCAGCCGGGCCATTCTTAAGACCTCAGCGCAGTTTCCCGAGTTGTTTGCTTAGGATGATTCTTGAGCTCCCCAGTAATGTCCTCAGCAAAAGTTGACCAGGAAGATTCCCGAAATATGCGCAGCAGAATAAAGTCTCCAGAAAGGTTATCAGTTCAGGATGATTCTTGAAGGTGCCCGACGGATTTGTTTGTTCAAGATGATTCTTGAAGTCCTTAGCAGCGTGATATGTCTGCTCCGACAGTGATGTCTAATCTGAAGATTGACTTCGTAAACGCCTGAGGGCGGTATCAGAAGGTTCCTGTGAGTTCAGATTTCCTTGTTGATGAATCAACGTGTGCCTGAGGGCAAGGTTATCCCCAAGGTCATGAATGACCTAGGATTCATTTTTCGGACTGAAGGCCGAAATATATCCCTGACTGAAGTCACGGATGCTCTACAGCAGAGGTGGAGTTGCCTGAAGGCAGATCCGTGTATCCTTGAAGGCCAAGGACCATTTCTTTAGACTGAAGTCGAAGATACCTCCTGCAGAGTTTCCGACGGGCAAAGTTTACAGCCTTGAAGGTCAAGGATGTTTATCTTCAGAAGTACTTAAAGATCTTTTCTAGCTGAAGCTGGAATCGCCGACGGGCAGGGTTTCATCTATCTTCAGAAGAACTTGAAGATTCTCCAGCGGATCTGGAGTGGCCAGGGGCCAGGGTTTCATCTATCCTTGAAGGCCAAGGATTCTATCTTCAGAAGTACTTGAAGATTTTTTCTAGCTGAAGCTGGAAATGGCCAGGGGCCAGGGTTTCATATATCTTTAATGTCGAAGTTCTACGGTGGGTCAGTTGTGCAGCAGTATTCCGATGTTCGTTATGGTTCTGAGGGTGAACCCCAGATCAGAGGGTGCTCGGTTAAGTCTCTCATTCCCAGCGGAGTAGTTTCAAATACGCAAGTGTACCGTTTGTTCCATTTACCAGGGGTGAACCCCAGGTCAGAGTTGTTCAGTGTTGCATTTTTTCCGACGGCGATGTTGGATGTTTGTTCGGTGGCAAGGTTGAACGTTTGGATTTGACGGCGAGGTCAGATCATCATTTGTCCGACGGCGATGTTGGATGTTTGTTCGACGGCGAGGTTGAACGTTTGGATTTGACGGCGAGGTCAGATCATCATTTGTCCGACGGCGATGTTGGATGTTTGTTCGACGGCAAGGTTGAACGTTTGGATTTGACGGCGAGGTCAGATCATCATTTGTCCGACGGCGATGTTGGACGTTTGTTCGACGGCGAGGTTGAACGTTTGGATGTGACGACGAGGTCAGATCATCATTTGTCCGACGGCGATATTGGACGTTTGTTCGACGGCGAGGTTGAACGTTTGGATGTGACGGCGAGGTCAGATCATCAGTTGTCCGGCGGCGAGGTTGAATGTTTGTTTGACGGCGAGGTCAGACTCTTTAAATCCCCCATCAGAGATGATGTTTGTACAACGGCGATGTCAGATCAGTATGTCTCCAGATAGTTGCCGTGCAGCTATTATTCCAGTGATCGACGAGTTGAGCAGTTGGCAAATTTTCGGGTTTACCGGTATTCAACCGTCTCGTACCTTGATTGGTCGAAAGCCGTTCGCTTCTCACCCAGTCAGGTTCAAGCCGTTTGAATAGGGGAAGCTGTTGCACCCCAAAATTTGACCAACAATTAGTTATTCATTGAGTGTTTGAAAGTTGATACCTTCATCAGAGAGTTCAAGAGACCCTCAGAGGAATTGGTTGAAACCAGGGTTGTGTGCTTCATAGCTTGAGAGTTGTGGGTGCTCCTCAGATGATTCTGAGACTTTGGGGGATGAACTTGATGCTTTGAGAAAGCATATGAGATGTCTTGATAGCCATCATGAAGCCTAGAGAGGTCATCATGCAAGAATTCAGAAGATTCAGCCATGAGTGGTAGAATTAGGGTTTTGACTGGGTCAACCCTAAGATAACTGAAAATTTGGAGAAGGTTGAGACCTAATCCAAGGCCATGAGATCATGGAATGATGCATAGAGGTGTTATAAAGATGATTCCTAGACCAACTCATCATGATTGAGGAGTTTGAGAAGTTTCAAGTCAGGGTTTCCAAGGATTGTCAGTGAAAAAACCCTAATTTGAGCCCTATCTTCCAGGCAGTTTTAGCTCTAGATGTGATTGATATATCATCTTCCCCCCCAACATGGATGTTGTAGAGCTTGTTCTTAGCTTTAATTTGAGTGGTGGAAGTCCTTGATAGGAGTTGCAGAGCTCAAGTTATGGTTTTGACAAATTACAGGTCAGCAGAGGTGTGTGAATCTGGGTCCTTGAAAGTCACCCAACTTGCAGACAACTTTTGCCCTAGTAGGATGATTCCTATGATTTCTTGGTCAACATGAATGTTGAAGAGCATCTTCTTAGCTTTAATTTTAGTGGTAGAAGTCCTTGATATGACTTGTGGAACTCAACTTATGGTTTGAACAAGACAGGGCTATTTTGGTCATTTGTCAGTTATAGGTCATTTTAAGCAAAGGCCATATCTCCTATTTCCAAGCCTCAAATGGAAAAACTCAAAACATTAAAGTTGCTCAAAATGGGATTTTAAGTCTATAAAAGTGGTCATGAGTTATTGAAAGAGCTTGTAGCAAGGATTTACAAGATTGGGTGAAAATGACCTAAAAATGGCTTATAAGTTGAAAAAGTTGAAATTTAAATTTGGTTTGGGAGATCCACAAATCCAAAATAGGTCATCCAATATATCATTTTGATTGGAAACATCATTTTAAAAACAATGGTTCAAGTAGAATTTTGATTTGAAGCTTATAAATGGGGGTTACTTTGTAATTCTCATGCTTGCATAATAAGGCACCTAAGCAAAACTTCACAAAAAGCAAAGTTTAGCTTGTTTTTCACTCATTCTTTCTCAATATCTCTTGTAAAGAGATTTTAAAGTCCATTTGGCAAGGCTAAGGCATGAGATAATGGATGTTCAATGTATCATTCCATGAGAAGTTCTAAAACTTTCTAACACTTTCCACAAGCTTCTAGGTGTATCTAGATCATTCCATGGATTGCTATAAGAAGGGTGAATGTCCATATGGCCAGGGTTGGTGATCATTGTTGATGAGAGGTGAGATTAGAGTGTGAAAAGTGAAGATTCTTCCATTTGCAATTTCACATCAAACCTTCATTCTCTTCAATCTCCATTCATTTCTCCTCCACAAACATATTCTTCTGATCATTGTGATTGATTACATGCTGAGGTAGAAGAAGACCCATGGCAGTTTGAAGCTGTTTTGAGGAAATTGCAAGAAGTGCATTTTGATATCAAACACCAGATTCAAGCCTTGATCATTCATCTTGCTGCATACAGAAGTCATATTGGGCATTGGAGATTAATCAAGGAAGGTTTCAGGCACTGAATTGCAAGGAAACCATAGCCTCCATTAAAGTGTGACAGGTTGGTAATCTTGCTCGTATCTCCTAATTTATGTGCATTCCACCATAGTTATAGGTTTAGACTGGCTAAGCTAGGATAGAGGACCATTTTCTGAGAATTAGGGGAAGGATCATGAGGTTTCGAGGCAGGGTACAATTTCTTGCAGAATGAATAACAAGCAATTTTGTGTGCATCAATGGATATGAGATGGTGTAGAATGGTTAGGGAAACGTGTAGAGTAATTCTGGATCATTAGTTTGAAGTTCCATTAAGTTTGATAGCAGAGGAAAGAAATGGAACCTTGATGATGAAGCTTTCTGTTGGGATGATTCAAGAGGTTTCAGGGAGAACTATGGATAGCATCGTGTTCAGGGTGATTGATAGTGCAACTTTGCTTTTGGAAGCTCATGAATTCATGGAGAAATCAGTGAGAACGATCAGGTTGAAGATCCTTGCATGGGGTTAGGGTTTCTGCAAACCCTAGGGTTCAGTTGGGGACGATGAAGGTCCACCGTCAGATGATCTCAAGACCTTGACTTCTTCGCATGATCCAATGGCCCATATTTGATTTCAAAATGGAGGGAAGACTGAGGCACAAAATGCTGCGTATCATTTAGCCAAACGCACCGTTTTGGTTCGTTGACAAACCTGGGCTCAGCAACTTACTTCTATTCCCACCCCCAGACTTGGCCCAATGTTCAGAATCAACTGTGGCGCTTTACTTTTCTCACCCCCCTCCCATTTATTTCTTATTCTTTTATCTTTTAATTTCTTTTAATTCTTTGCATTTTATAAAATTCATAAAAAATATAAAAATCAATATTTTTCATTTCTTCTTTTTTTCACATAATCATGATTTTGTCTAGAAAATTAATAAAAAATAAAATTCCATTTTATTTTTAGTTTAATATTTTTTAGCATATTTTCTTGTAAATAGTACATTTAATTGATTTTAGTTGATACCCAATTTTGTACAATTTGTTTTAGGACTTTCCCTTAGGGTTTTTGAGCCATTCTTTTTGGCATAGTTAGGTATTAAACCCTAGATCCATGTAGGATTTATCTCTTGATTTGTAGAGTAAAATTTGATGTAGTTTGATTGTTAGACATTTAGGTGCTCTAATTAGAGTTTTAAGTTGTATAGGTAGACTTGAACAAATTTGTTTTGGGGTTTATAGGCCAAATTAGTGTATGGGGAATATATGGGTTAAGGGTAAGTATGTATAGAATCCCCTAGAATTTTGCTAGAACATTGTATGGTGTTTTACTATTTTTCATTGATTTTTGAGTGTATGGATGGTATGTGTGTTGCTTAAAGGCATAAGTTGTATTGTTGTGTTTTCTTTCCTTCTCTTTTGAGTGTGTGAGCCTTGAAGATTGAGTTGAAGACCTTGTGGACCATCAGGGAAGCTTTGAAGACCTTGCAGAGGAGCTTAGGTAGCTTTTGTTGTTTGTTTATAGGATCATGAGTGCATAGGTAGAGCACTAGATAGAATATATTATTCAATAAACAAGGAGTGTCTTGTCCACCTCCTTTCTTCTCTATGACACAGAGTCCCTCAAGGGTATTCACCTCTCTCCTTTGGAGGGATTAGTGACCTTGCCCTATAAGGTAGAACTTTGAGAGAGCCTTTCCTTTGATGTTAAGTCCTCAATGGCATCCTTTGGAAGTCAGTGAGTACTGTAACATCCTCACCTCATCTTATTGACTGAATCTTGTTCGCTGGAGCATTGGAGCCATTGAAGATAGAAGCTGAGGCCTTGAAGAGGATGATTCCTTGAAGATTATTGAAGTCTGAAGACTTTGTGAAGATCAAGTTGATGCCTGGAGATCCCTGAAGATAGTGAAGCTTGAAGGTAGAGCTGATCAAAGGAGCTGAAGCTCAAGGGAGAAGATGGGTTGATACTCATGTTGTAGGGTTGATACCTGGAAAGCAAGTGATCTCTGAAGGCTGAAGACTGGGTTGCTGCTGGAGAAGCTGAGGCTTTCTTCTGTTTTCTTTGATGTATTGTGTGTTTTGTCTGATTTGTCTGCTGCATTAGACTAAGCCTATCTAGACTAAGTTCAGTCTAAGAGCATGAGTGCATCTGATTGTATTGTTATTGCTTGGCTTTGCTTGCGGGTATTCGGTAGAGCCCAGCTCCCTTGCCCATGTGTTTATTTTGCTGGGTAGCATTCCATTTCTTTTATCTGTATGATTGCAGTTTACTGTTTTTTGCTTGATAGCATGTTTTCTATTTTTCAGTATGATTACTGTTATTTCATGACTGGCTTGAGGTTGAGACGAGCTTGTGGAGGCTGAAGTCCCACACACATTTCCTCCCTCACTTGCATTGCATGCATTTTACTATTAAGCTGATGCTTTGTCTATTTTGGTGTATCATTGACATGATCCCTTAGGACTCTCATTTCCTTTGATAAGGATTTGATGATAGACTTTTAGGTTGAAACCTATGCATGACAACATCTAGGAGTTCCCTGTTCAAACCTCAACCATAGGATGAATCCATGGCATGATAACAGTAGGACTTGATAGTCTCCCTCCTAGTTGGGCCTGTTCTCTTCTCATCTCAAAACAGTTTAAGATACAGTAATCATGAATGATTTCTTTCATACGTTGCGAGCCTTAAGCTATCTGAGAAAGGATTGTGGGAGAATTTCTTTTCCACAGTCTCGATGTTTAGTATGGTACCCTTTGGGTGACATGCGACGCATTCACTCTCAGGTCATAGTCTCTAGTGCGGTTGAAATCGCAAACACAATAAAAAACACTTCTTTTAGGAAATAACCCGTAGTTTCCCAAACTACGTGAGCTCTGATCTTCCATGCAGTATGGAAGTACGTAGGCATAGGATGCGATATCCTAGCGAGCAACCTTTCCCCCATAATCCTTCGTAGGCCGAACTACGTTGACTCTGATTTCTCGTTCCAGACGGGAATACGTAGGCATAAAGTGCGACGCTTTGCCGAGTCATTTTTCTTTTCTTTTTCAGCCAGCCTTGATAGGTAGATAGATTATAACCAACCCGTCCAAGTAAACAAACAAGCGAGGATCCCGTCGAGTACGACGGACGTGAGGGGTGCTAATACCTTCCCCTTGCGTAACCGACTCCCGAACCCAGACAATGGTTGCGATGACCTTGTCTTACCCTTTCTCGTCAGGTTTTTCTGATCATTTCCTTTCCCGCTCTGAGGGATAAATAACGAAAGGTGGCGACTCTTCTGTCATGCCGGCACCTTATTTTCGCGCAAGCGACAATCATCATATCCTGAAGAGGCCTCACTTAGCTGAATCCCAAATGATCGTTACCCAGAGTCGACAATCCTCTAAACCAACAACCCCCTCAACCCAAAGGGTTGAAAAAGAAGTCAACCGGGAGAACCTCGTCTGAGCGTGGATTTCATGAGACACTAGTACATGCAAAGCATGCACGCGCCCACTAATTTCCACTCTAATTCTAGGTGCACTCAAGCTCAGGTCTGGCTTATCTCTCAATCATAGAACCCCCTCATACCCACAGCAATAATAATAATAACATAATGCTGAAAGTAAATGAATGAAAAGTAAATCCATACAAAACCCACGACGGGAAAACAAGCGCTAGGATTGACTCACGTAGGGAACCGTTGGAGTCCCCAGCAGAGTCTCCAGCTGTCGCTACTGCAAAAATCGGTGTCGGCTGAACAGAAGAGTCGCCACCGTGCGTTATTTATCCCAAAGGAGGGAAAGGAAACGCTCGAAGTAAACCTATCGCAAAGACGGGAAAGGAATGGTCATCGCAACCAAATCCTGGATTCGTGAGTCGGTTACGCAAGGGGAAGGTATTAGCACCCCTCACGTCCGTCGTACTCGACGGGATCCACGCTTGTTTTCTAGTACGGATGCAAAACAATCTATCTACGACTGCTAAATCTAAACGGAAAGAAGCTGACTCGATAGAGCGTCGCACTCTATGCCTACGTATTCTCAAGAGAGAAAGTCAGAGTCATCGTAGTTCGGGATACTACAGGGAATTAGCTCGCCAAGACTTCGCGTCTTGTGCCTACGTACTTCCACACAGCATGGAAGATCAGAGCTTTTGTAGTTCAGGCTAACTACGACTAGACAGGGTATTCTCGATCACACAGGAGTGAGAGACTAAGCTTGGTTCTAGAGGTATGGGAACCTACGGGAACTTAGAACTACGGTCAGGTCTCAATCGCACAACAGCGAGAGAAAGGGAAACATCAGTCGTCAGCGGGAAAGTCTTGATCGCACAGCAGCGAGAGAACATAAATGTTAGTTGTTAGTGTGCTCGCTAGGATATCGCATCCTATGCCTACATATTCTCATTAGATATGAGAAATCAGAGCAGCTGTAGTTCAGCCTACTACAGCTAAAACCGGGAAAAAAGGGAAAAGGGAGTTCGCTAGGATACGACATCCTATGCCTACGTACTCTCGTCCGGCACGAGAGATCAGAGCTAACATAGTTCGACGGGAAAACGAATCTCAATTGCACGGGAGCAAGAGAAGGGGTCTCGATCGCCTGAACGCGAGAGAAAAGAGGAAGCAGGCCTACGCCTAAACGGGAAGGAACTCGGGACACACACGCAAGAACCTAAGAAGAAACTCCTCAGCTGGCACTTCCTTTGTATCTGATGATGCAGCCCACAACACTCACTGGTTGCCTGAAGATCTGAATACGACAATAATGATGAACGAAGCAGCTCCGGGGCTTCTGACGTGCGCGCAAGCTTCATTCCAATATTCTCCTCTCTGGATCTTTGATGATGACACTCGAATCAAGACCAGTGTAACGCTTAGACCGTCATGGTTCGATTTATGCGATAAATCGAACTCTCAGAGGTAGCGTATTGATATCCGTGTCAAAGACAAGATAGAGAAATGATATCTGTGTCAAAAACATAATAATCTCCGGCTTTGGTGTTCTTGAAGATCCGTGAAGTTATTGACAAAGTTCAAGCGCGATCTGGGGAAAAGATAAAGGATACTGATGAAGAACTCTGCAAATCGTATGAAGGTCTTGACGTTGATGCATGTTGCTTGAAGACTTGAAGGATCTTCGTAAGTGTCTGGGAGATCTATCGATTTCTGGAGAAAGTTCAACAAAACGAGGAAGATGCATGTTCTTACTAATGAAAGTGTGGCGATGAAGATCTTTGGAGCTTTGTTGTCAAATCTGGAGGTAGTTCATGAATGTTAATGGAACGATGACGGAGATATGAAGATCGTTTTGAAGATTGCTGAAGAATGATGATGTTCGTTGTAGGTTCTTGCATGTCTGGAGATTCGATGATGAACTCGGTGATGACATCT
>CAWUDS030006506.1:0-34623 GCA_963859935.3 Lathyrus sativus
GCAAGACGGTTGAATACCGACAAACCCGGAAATTTGCCAACTGCACAAGTACACGGTACTCTGATGGGAATAAATCTTCGAAAACTGAAATATTAGCTGCACGACAACTAGCTGGGGAATTGGTCACACGGTAACCGGTGATACATGGTTGATTATACCGTCAGGCGTTCTATGTCATAGCAGAAGAATTCCTCGGGACTCGTCAGGTCATTAGGAACTTTTAACAATCAAGCTATTCATGCATCGGGCATTCAAAGACATTTTCGGGCGTCAGCCGAACTTCGTCAGTAAGTCGGAGATAGAATCCTCGGTCAATCATGAACCAAATAGGGATATCCAAACTTCTACCATCACGCACTCCGCATCAGCTAAGAGAACTGCTTTGACATTACAGTTGGACTTTGTCAGTAAGTCTCAAAATGGAATCCTTAATCCATCATGGACCAATAAGGACATACATTCTTTTGCCGTCAGGCACCCTGCGTCAGCTAGGTAAACTGCTTCGACATCGCAGCTGGACTTCATCAGTAAGTCAGGTGTTTTGGCACCGCTGCCAGACTTCAATCATCAAGTCTTCAAGGAAATTTCAACTTCTCTTTTTAAAACCTGCTGGGGATGACGCATCTCCACTGGGGATTCTGGAGAACTATCAAGTAACTCTGCTTCGGGGGGTCCAGAAATCATTCTGACTGAATCATCTCTGCTGAAGAAATCAAGAATCATCTTGAACAAATAACTCCATCGGGGACTTCAAGAATCATCCTGAACCAATAACTCTGCTGGAGATTTCAGGAAACCATCCTGAGCAAACACTCTGCCGGGGATTTTAAGCATCAACTTGAGCAACCAACTCTGGCGACTTCACTGGGGATTTTAAGAATCATCTTACGCACACAACTTCGCTGGGGAATTCAAGAATCATCTCGGGCAAACAACTTTTTGCTAGGGGGATTCAAGAATCATCTTGAGCAAGCGGCTCTGTGGGGGAACACCTGCGAAACGAGAATAGTAACGACCTAGCTCATGCTTCATATGCGTATGCTTCGGCAATGGCGCAATGCTCCACACGGTGGAAAATGCTACGCGTTTAGGATAAATGTTATGCAATCATGCAAAATGCTATGACCCCATCAGCAAAATAAATGCTGAAGGGAAAATCCTCCTGTCAAGGAGAAAGAACCACTCTGGTGGAGGAAGGACTCATCCTGCCAAGGAGAAAAAGTCACGCCAATCTCAATCGGACTCCGCCTGGGGAAACAAACTTCAGTCGACTGCTGCAGGAGAACGAAGCTCTACGAGGATCCAGACATGTTCAGGAAAGCGATGTCAATCGCAGAAATAAACTGCTCGGCCTTCACAGCCAAAATTTCCTGGAGATAACGACTCCGATGGGGAGATACAGCATCAGCTATTCAACCTCTACTGGGGAAAACCAATCATGGTCCTAACTTCTTCCAAGGAATCGGCTCTCTTGGGGATTTGCCAGCTCGGCTGGGGGAAGGAAGGAATCATCCTGCCTACAGGGGAGAGTACGACTATGTGGGGAACCTCAATTCCCCCAGAGACTTCAGTCTGGAACTATCAATTGCTGCACACTTCAGTGTATGACTCAGTTGGGGAGATAACATTCCTTCAGGATACATCTGATTGGGGAGAGAATCTTCTCTGCCTGGGGAGACATATCAATGCCTTACAATCTTCGGTTCAGACTCTATGGGGAGAGTCTGCTGAACTTTGCTGGAGAAGAAGGAACCATCCTGGTTGGGGACGCATGCGGCGTACTGCCTGGAATATGTTATACCTCTATCAACATAAACAAACAGACAAGATACCCTTCTCACAGGGACCTATCAAGGTTATCATCTTGCGACAATGTTCAAGTAATTCATTGTTTCAACAATCAGTGGTCTAGGCCAGTAAGTTTATGTATGCACATTTTATCAAAAACATCGGCGTTCTTTTTCGTTAACAAAACATGTAAATGCTAAACAGACAAACAGAATTGCTGGATAGTATACATTTTATTGATAACGAACCCCTGAATGAGTAAAAATGTTTTACAATAGATGCAAGCTCCTGGAATGAGGAAGCTGCGCAAATATAAAACATAAATATACATCAGTATATACAAATGTCGGCAATGAGACGTAGACGAACACCATGAGTTGATCCTTCTATGACCCACTCGACTTTGATACTTCTTCGACGCTTCAGCTTCAGAAGAGATTGATTAAGATAAACAGCCCTCAGGTCTTCCAAACCACTAAACAATGAAAGTCCACACGCAGAACGCAGTCATTTGCTTTTTCAAATCCCTAACTTTTGCCTGAATCGCCCTTCCGGGTTTTCGATTCACCGGGATACCCTTTTTTGCCAAAGTCGCCCTTCCAGGTTTTCGCCTTTGCGGGTGTACATTCTTTTCTTTATATCCCTAATTTTTGCTCGAACCTTTTTCCCTTTTTTATGGTTCGCCGGGATGCCCCATTTTTGCCTGGATATTCTTTTTCTTTCCAGCGGGTCATTCTTTAAGCAAAGTATTTTTTAACTGCGTCCGCGTTCACCGGGGATGCAAAATCTTCGCCATCCATCGTGGATAACAACAAGGCTCCTCCCGAGAAGACCTTGCTGACGATGTACGGACCTTCGTAATTAGGAGTCCACTTGCCCCGGTGATCGGAGTGTGGAGGAAGAATCTTCTTCAGAACGAGATCACCCGTCTGAAAGCTTCTAGGATGCACCTTCTTATCATAAGCTTTCTTCATTCGGCTTTGGTATAGACGACCATACGCAATCGATGCTAATCTCTTCTCGTCCATCAGGCTGAGTTGGTTTAGTCGGTTCTTAATCCATTCTGCCTCGTCGAGTTTCACATCAACCAAAACTCGCAAAGAAGGGATCTCCACTTCTAACGGTAGGACAACTTCCATACCGTACACCAAGGAGAAAGGAGTTGCCCCGGTCGATGTACGTACTGTTGTACGATAACCGTGCAATGCGAATGGCAACATCTCATGCCGATCTTTATAGGTCACAACCATCTTCTGAACAATCTTCTTAATATTCTTATTGGCCGCTTCAACGACGCCTATCATCTTCGACCGGTAAGGAGATGAGTTGTGGTGTTCAATCTTGAAACTCTAGCACAGCTCCTTCATCATCTTATTATTCAGATTCGAACCATTATCAGTAATGATCCGTTTGGGAACTCCGTAACGACAGATGATGTCCCTCTTTATGAATTTAGCCACCACCTGCTTGGTCACATTAGCGTATGAGGCTGCCTCCACCCACTTGGTGAAGTAGTCGATAGCTACTAGAATGAAGCGATGACCGTTAGATGCAGTGGGCTCGATCTTTCCTATCATGTCGATGCCCCACATGGAGAACGGCCACGGGGAGGACATGACATTCAACGGGCACGGCGGCACATGAACCTTATCAGCATAAATCTGGCATTTTTGACATCTCTTCGCGAATTTAAAGCAATCCGACTCCATCGTCAGCTAGTAGTATCCTGCTCTCAGGATCTTTCTTGTCATAGCATGCCCGCCGACATGCGTACCAAATGTGCCTTCATGGACTTCTTCCATGAGCATACTCGCTTATTTCTCATCTACACATCTGAGTAGCACGAGATCGTGATTTCTTTTATACAAAACTCCATCAGGATTGAGATAAAAATTTCCAGCCAGCCTCCTCAGAGTCTTCTTATCCTGGGTTGACGCTCCCGCAGGATACTCCTTAGTCCTAAGGAAGTTCTGGATATCATGGAACCATGGCTTGCCATCGGAGGCTTCCTCGATCGCAAAGACGAATGCAGGTCTATCAAGACGAGACAGGACAATTCTTGGAGCTTCATTCCAAAAATTGACTTTATACATCGAAGCCAACGTGGCTAAGGCATCAACCATCTGGTTCTCGGCCCTGGGCACATGATGGAGTTCCACTCGATCAAAGAACGAAAGTATCCTTCTGGCATAATTCATGTACAGCACCAAATTCGATTGACGAGTCTCCCACTCCCCTTTAATCTGGTTAATCACAAGCATTGAGTCACCATATACGTCTAGGTTCTTGATTCTCAAATCAATTGCCTCTTCTAGACCCATGATGCATGCTTCGTACTCCGCTTCATTATTGGTGACCGGAAACGTCAGTCTCGCCGTAAACGGGATGTGGGATCCGTGGGGAGTCGTGATGATCGCCCCAATGCCACTTCCGTAAGAATTAACCGCCCCGTCAAATATCAATTTCCACTGGGATTTCCTATATGGACCCTCGTCGGGCAACGGTTCATCGCAATCTTTCGCTTTAAGAAACATGATATCCTCGTCAGGGAATTCAAATTTCATCGGCTAGTAATCTTCGATTGGCTGTTCGGCAAGGTACTCAGACAATACGCTCCCCTTGACGGCCTTCTGGGAAACATACTGAATGTCATATTCCGTCAACACCATTTTCCATCTGGAAATCCTTCCTGAAAGCGCTTGCTTCTCGAAGACGTACTTGATCGGATCCATCTTCGAAATTAGCATGGTCGTGTGATTGGGCATGTACTGTCGTAAACGTTTGGCAGCCCAGGCTAGTGCACAACACGTCTTCTCGAGCATTGAGTATCGAGATCCACATTCTGTGAACTTTTTACTCAAGTAGTAAATGGCATGCTCCTTTTTGCCCGTCTCGTCGTGCTGACCGAGAACACACTCCATACTATTCTCAAGAACTATCAAGTACATGATTAAGGGTCGTCCGGCCACTGGGGGTATCAAGATTGGAGGTTCCTGCAAATACTGTTTTATCTTATCGAATGCCTTCTGGCAATCCTCGTTCCAGATAATCGTCTGATCTTTCTTTAGCAGTTTGAACATCGGTTCACACGTGGCCGTGAGCTGAGAGATAAACCTTGTGATGTAGTTTATTCTGCCCAAGAAACCACAAACTTCTTTTTCTGTTTTTGGCACTGGCATTTCTTGTATCGCTTTAATCTTCGCAGGATCAACCTCGATGCCTCTTTCACTCACGATAAACCCCAGTAATTTTCCGGACCGTACCCCGAAAGTACACTTGTTAGGATTCAGCCTCAACCTGAACCTCCTAAGCCTCTCAAAAAGTTTCAGCAAATTGACCAAATTTCCCTCCTCCGTTTGGGACTTCGCAATCATGTCATCAACATAGACTTCAATCTCATGATGAATCATGTCATGAAACAAAGTAACCATTGCTCGTTGGTAAGTGGCCCCTACGTTCTTCAGACCGAAAGGCATTACCTTGTAGCAAAATGTTCCCCAAGGTGTAATAAACGTAGTTTTCTCCATGTCTTCCGGCGCCATCTTGATCTGATTGTAGCCGGAGAATCCATCCATGAACGAAAACACGGAGAACTGAGCTGTATTGTCGACCAACACATCAATATGAGGCAGCGGGAAATCATCTTTAGGGCTCGCCCTATTCAAATCCCGATAATCGACGCACATTCGTACCTTACCGTCCTTCTTCGGTACAGACACTATGTTGGCGACCCACGGAGGGTAAGTAGTGACCACTAAGAAGCCAGCATCAAGCTGTTTCTGCACTTCTTCTTTAATCTTAACGGCCATATCTGGTCGCGTCCTCCTAAGCTTCTGCTTAACGGGAGGACAATCTTCTCGCAGCGGCAAGTGATGGACCACAATGTCAGTATCAAGTCCGGGCATATCTTCGTATGACCAAGCAAAGACGTCACTATACTCTCTCAGCATCTCGACCAATCTCTGCTTGACATCACTCTGCAATGCAGCCCCTATCCTGACGTTCCTGACAAGTTCTTCAGAACCCAGATTCACAATCTCGATTTCTTCTTCGTGAGGCAGAATAACTTTCTCTTCTTGTTTCAACAAGCGGGCCAACTCTTCGGGAAGGTCTTCGTCTTCATCAATCTCTTCTTCGGCTTGATAGATCGGGAAATCAAAGTCGAAGTGAGTCGTAGAAGGTCCAGAGTCGATATCATCTGCTATGTGGATCCTGCAATAACAAGGGTTAAGCTTAAAACAAGGATATGCAGGTTAGCACAAACCTCATTGCCATTTTATAGTTTTTCAAAACAAATATAAACAGAAATAACAGAGATCACAATATTTGAATACAAAGAAAAACGCCTTTTGATTTATTGGTAAAATGCATGTACATAATCAAACGAGGCCCTGACAATAAAACCTCTATGCCCCGGGTAGGACATAGGGTTGTACAATGATTGGAAAAAGTAAATCATTACTCTTTGCTTGTCATCTGGATGATATCCTTGACAGACCAGTTGTTAAGGCTCTCGCCTGGCTGGATCCAAGAGTCTAGGTCACAGTCTCTATCTCCGCTGTCTTCAGACACTACGTTGATGCTTTCAAATATCACCCCGCCACTGGTAAACTGGATCGGCCCTTTACCTCGCGACGCACTGCTAGAAGAAGAGGCTTCAGCCGCAGGAGAATATCCCAACCCAAACTTGTCTTGCTTGTTAGGTATCTCCAAAATTCGCCCCAGCCTGGGGTAGATCCGGCTTGGACAACGGCCCGGGCTTCCTTGAAGGAAGAGAGAGTCATCTCTGGCTTCTCAGTGACTACAGGAGCTACGTCCTTGACTTTAACAGCTTCGAACGCTTGGCATAGGGTTTCGTGGATTTCCCCATCCATCTCAACATACTTGAAGGACGACAAATGGATCACCATTATGTCTTCCTCGCCACATACAGTCACGATGCTACCTTGACGACATACTTGAGCTTCTGGTGCAACGTGGAGGTCACGACGCCAGCCGAATGGATCCATGGCCGGCCTAAGAGACAGCTGTAGGCAGGCATGATGTCCATAATGTAGAAGACTGCGTCGAATGTTTCCGGCCCAACTTGAATTGGTAGCGTCACCTCCCCGAAAATATGACGTTTGGTTCCATCGAACGCTTTCACCACCAGATCACTGGGTGTGCAAATCAATCCGCGAGTATCTAACTTCATTAATGCCTTCTTCGGAAGAACATTGAGTGACGACCCAGTGTCTACCAACACGTGAGACATAATTGTTCCCCTACACTCTATCGAGATGTGCAGGGCGCTATTGTGGTTCCTCCCCTTCGGCGTCAGCTCTAGGTCAGTGAACCCTAACCCATTTCCAGCATTCATGTGGGCTATGACCTCTTCCAACTGGTTTACCGATATTTCCTGCGGTACATATGCGGCGTTCAACACCTTCAGCAGTGCGTTGCGATGTGCCTCAGAACACAACAACAGGTTCAGGATGGAAATCTTCGAGGGCGTTTGATGGAGATGATCCACAATCTTGTAGTCACTCTTTTTAATCAACCTCATAAATTCCGCGGCGTCTTTAAAAAGTAAGTCTTTTTCTACCCCACGAGGGATCTCTTCTACGACTTTACTTTTACCTTTATCAGTCGCATCAGCTCTGTCCGCCTTGTCCGCCACGACCTCAGGTGGTGCAAATACTCTCCCGCTGCGAGTGATTCTGCTAATTCCCGCAAGGCTATCCATAGCCGACCCATATGGTTCCAGTTCCAACTTCTGTCCGTTGCAGTAGACTTCAGCCCCATAACGCCATGGGACAGCATTGGTGCTTTCGAAGGGTATCAACCCAGCTTTGGTGATGGTAATCGTGGGCGGTCTGGGTGCGGAAATAGTTATCGTCTGGTGAGGGATGGTGATGGTAGCAACCTCATCATCTTGCTTCAGCATTACCTCACCTGATCCGCTTTCGGCCCTTCGGCTAAATTGCAGGATTCCCTCGATCATCAGACTTTGAATCCCCTCTATCAACTGTTCACATCCATCAGGACTTGTCGCACAGCCCATACACAACTCTCCACAACCTGGAAAGAAACCTCTTTTCATCAGCTTAGCTTTAACGAAGCTAAGTGGTGTCTTCAGATCCTTGACATCAGTCAATAAATCCAAACTCTCGTCTTCAATAATGGCGTTTACTCCACCTCCCCTATGATTCGGCATAGGGTTCTTCGTGACGTTTGGCACATTATCGGAGAAGTTGATGATCTTAGCGTCCACCATGTCCTGCACCTTGTGCTTGAAGGCTTTTCAATTCTCTACTGGGTGGCCTAGTGCCCCTGAGTGAAATTCACAAGTTGCATTCGCGTCATAACCTGGCGGAGGTGCCCCTGTCAAGGGAGCCAGGGTTCTCTTCTGGATCAACTGTAGCTGAAGCAAAGTCTGCAATAGCTGTGCGTACGACATGGGCGGAGTCTCGAGGTGACGGCTTGACAGAGGTGCCCTATTCTGATACTTTCGGTGCCCTTGTTGATTCGGCTGCTGCTGCTGCTGCTGTGGCTGTTGAACTGCCGGGATAGTTATACTGGCCACCTGCTGGTGAGGACCTTTTCCCTTCCTTCGAGCGTTGGACATAGCGCTCGTTTCTCCTTCCCGCCTTTTGCCACCATAAGGTTTCTCTCCGCCTCCTCCAGTTGAGGATGAATCACCTTGAATTTTCCCCAGTTTGATCCCATTTTCAATATGCTCACCCGTGATAATGAGATCTGAGAAGGTTCCGGACATACCGCAGACCAATTTCTCATAATAAACCCCTGGGAGGGTCGCCACGAACATTTGCACAAGCTCACGTTCAACCATCGGCGGCTGAACCCTGGCTGCCAACTCACGCCACCTCTGGGCGTATTCCTTGAACCCTTTGTTGTTCCTTTGCGATAGATTCTGCAGTTGGACTCGGTTCGGGGCCAAGTCGCTATTATATTGGTAGTGGTGCACAAATGCTTCAGCAAGTTCCTTCCACGTGCGCACACTGGTAGGTTCTAGACTCATGTACCATTCGAGGGAGGGTCCGGACAGACTGTCCTGAAAGAAGTGCATCAGCAACTTCTCGTCCTCAGAATGAGCCGACATTTTCCGGTAATATGATCTCAGGTGGACGCGAGGGCAAGTGGTGCCCTTGTACTTTTCAAAATCAGGTACCTTGAACTTGGGAGGCACCTTGAAATCAGCAATCAATCCCAACTTGGACATATCAACACCCAGGGTGTTCTGGTTCTCGATACTCCTCATCTTGTCCTCGAGTGCCTTGAACCTAAGCCGTGCTTCAGCAGTCAGCTCCCCTTCAGCACCTCTCTGAGAGAACACATCGTCCTAACGATCTTCTAACCATGACTGAGGCCCATACAGATTTCCAACACCTGCGTTGCTGTTGCCCAGCCCAACATTGACGTTGGCTTCAAAATTCCCATTACCGACGCCCGTCGTATTGCCATTGAGTCCCATGTTAGCTATCACATTGCCGTTGGCACTGCCATTCCCCCCGGTCACGGGGACGCCATTCTGAGGAGTTTCAACAGGTGGAGCGGTAGGCACGGTCCCACCATGGAGTACGCCATTGCTATCAACCCTTGAAATTAGAGGTTGAACCAAGGTTCTGAGCTGATCCTGGCCATTGGCGACCGCTTGCATGAGCTCCATGAAGCGATCCATTCTTTCGCGGAGTTCTTGAACATCGGTTTGCACTTTCTCCATGATTCTGGTTTGATTTGCTCTGGTCGGATAGCGGTGGATAGGTCTCTGATCAATCCTGGAACAACCTGAAACAACCTGTAAACACAAAAGGGTTAGGAAAAACAACAAAGTGCTCGTTATGCAAATGCTTCATGCAAATGCAAACGTGTGTCTGTGCGCTAGGGAGGTATCCCCCGATCCTAGTGCCTGAGTGCCAGTGCTGATAATAAGAAGTCCGGGTCCAGTCATGGAAATAACATCTCATATATAGAAAGCCCATCAAGGCATTACACAACGTCAGTGAGTACAAGATGAATCAATAGCATGACCTCAACCAACAAGCCTGGTGATGGTCAGCATACCACAGTAATCACAACAAAAGGAATACTAATAGTCAAACACGGCCACGGGCGCGGAACTCTTCTAACAACCCATTCGTTTCCGGATGATCAGGCCGAGTGAGCAACCCTTCGACGAGTAACTCTCTTTGCATAATAGTGTACTGAAGACCTTCGACCGAATCTTCCCATGCTCCCTCGCCGAAACAATCTTCTAACTTCCGCTTCTTGGACTCAAACGTCAGTTTGCGCTCCTTCAGGTTAGCGAGAGCTCTGTTGAGCTGGCCTTCAGCGGCATATCTGCGAGCGGTTTCTTCATCAAACCTCTTCTCACTAGCCTTCGCCTGGGCTTTCATCTTGGAGATCTGTTGCATCAGCTTATCCTCCCGCTCTTTCCTGTTGGCTAGGGAGGCCTTCCAATGTTGGTTAAACTTGGATATCCTCCGATACGCTTCGTCCAGGTGCTGCTTCTTCGTGGCCAGTACATCGTTGACAGCTTTGAAGTCTCGACCCATGCGCTCACGCTCAGCTATCTGCTTAGTCAGATCTGTCCCTAACTGGTTCACCAGCTCTGTCTGCCTCTTGAAGGAATGAACGGCTTCGCTTCTCTCGCTTCTGAGCTGAGCGAATTCTTTCTCCAGTTCTTCATTTGCCTTTTTCAGCTCATCTCGCTCAGCTAGCACCTGATTATGCTGCTGGATAGGCACGGTGGTAGGCTCTTCAATCACAGGAGGGCTTTCTGGCTTGGCAGGAGGGAACGGCATCCTTATAGCATCTGCTCTGGCTCTGATCCAAGTCACATACGGAGTGTAGGCTTGGCTATTACTTTTCCCCAGCAACGATTTTCCCCGCTTACTGATACCATTCCAAGCGTGCTAAAGCTTGGACAACATACCCCCTTCTAGAAGACCAGTGAGGTACAGAGATTCCTGCACCTCTTCATCCTTCGGCGGGGCTCTCAAAGCATAAGCAAACTGTCGGACCAGCAGAGATGGATTATAGTTTATGCAGCCTTTCCTGCCAATCAAAGGCACGTTCAGAAACCTGCTGCAGCTGAAGATAATCTCGGTACCCAACCTATCTCTATCAAACCAGGCAATATCCTCCACTGACAGACTCATCAAACGCTCGGACCACTCAGTTGTGGCTGCAGACGAAGCAAAGGGACCCCTCTTAGGTAGGTGACTATCAAGCCATCTATAAAGCAGGGGTACACAGCACGAGACATTCTTACCCCTTCTGTTCTCGTTTTTGTAGTGGACGGAATGGTAGACATCTCCTATCAAGGTAGGGACTGGATTCCCTGAAGCAAAGATGTGAAATGCGTCGAAGTCTACAAAGTCGGGCATATTGGGGAACAGAATGATGCCATATATGCACAGAGCGAGGATGGCGTTGAACACGACCCAACATCCGTCTTTGGCGCACTGTTGAGCTTTTCCCACCAAGAACTGCAAGGAGAAACCGAGAACCTTGTTCCAACTAGACAAAACCAACTCGGAGGCATCCAGATGAAGTGAGGGAGCTAGACTAGCCAGGTCAGGCTCGACGTCCATATGAAAAAAGGGCATCTGACTCTTGATAGGCACACCTAACAAATCAACATACTCCTCTAGTGTGGGTGCGAAAACAAAATCCTGGAAAGTAAAGCATCTCAACGGAGGGTCGTAGAACTGCAGCAGAGCGTGCAACCCGTTCAACTCAAGCAGAGAGGGTTTACGAACCAAACTGAGCAGTTTTCCGTAGGACTTTCTGAATTCATCTCTTACAGAATCACCTGCTAAAGCAATCAAACCAGTCAGCTAAACAACATCAGGAACAGGGAGCTTGTAAGCCATGGTCTTCCTTAGAGAACCCATAACAATACAATAGGAGGCAAGAAATCCTGGATCGGGAGAAACGGTACCTGCAACACAAACACACGTTAATGAAATGCAAATGAGTATGCAAAGCAATGTAAAATGCAACCATGCAGCCGGAGATCAAGGCAACTGTGCTGTGGAGATTCTGTATCAACAAAACCATAATCCTGCTCTATCAAGAACAACCACTATATCTGATAATAAGAAAACCCTGGTATCGGACCACAAATCTGCTCTGTCAAGAACACACATCTGATAATAAGGACCTCTGATACAGGACCAAAACTCTGCTCTGTCAAGAACAAACATCTGATAATAAGGACCTCTGATACAGGACCAAAACTCTGCTCTGTCAAGAACAAACATATGATAATAAGGACCTCTGATACAGGACCAAAACTCTGCTCTGTCAAGAACAAACATACATCTGCTGATGAGATCCTCTGATCCCAATCATAAACCTGCTCTGTCAAGAACAAACACATCTCTGAAGATAAGGTCCTCTGATACATGACCATAACTCTGCTCTATCAAGAACAATCATATATCTGATGATGAGAACCTCCGGTACCAACAAAACTGATCCACTATCAAGAAAACCAGGTAGTCTGAAGGTCAAAGTTTCCTGCAACAAACCCAACCCTGCTCACAGGCATGGACCTAAACTGACACAAGTTCGGCATCCTATGCGGTCATCAGCGTCACAGACATTCAAGAGGGGTGATACGATACCCAGAAGGTGTGGCATCACCAGCTCATGAAGCGGCCTCACTCGGCTGAATCCCAAATGATCGGTCCCCAGAGTCGACGATCCTCCAAACCAACAACCCCCTCAACCCAAAGGGTTGAAAAAGAAGTCAACCGAGAGAACCTCGCCTGAGCGTGGATTTCATGAGACACTAGTGCCTGCCAAGCAAGCATGCGCCCACTAATTTCCATAACTAATGCTATGTTCACTCAAGCCTGGGTCTGGCTTCTCACTCATCAGAATGCCCCTCCCACAACAGCACAAATAATCATATCATACTGAAAATAAAATGCGGGAAATAAAATGTGATAAATAAACACAACCCAACAAGTAATCATACAAGCGCTAGGATTGACTCTCGCAGGGGACGTTGGACCCCCAAACTGACTCGCATACGGGACGTTGGATCCCAGGAAACTATCAAGTCCCCAGCAGAGTCGCCAGCTGTCGCTTCCGCGAAAATAAGGTGCTGGCAAAATAGAAGAGTCGCCACCTTTCGTTATTTATCCCTCAAAACGGGAAAGGAAACGATCGGAAAAACCTGACGAAAAAGGTATAAGACAAGGTCGCCGCAACCATTGTCTGGGTTCGGGAGTCGGTTACACAAGGGGAAGGTATTAGCACCCCTCACGTCCATCGTACTCGATGGGATCCACGCTTGTTGTGTTTACTGGATGAGTTGATTTATCTATCTACCTATCAAGGTTGGCTTAAACAGAAAAGAAAATGAATCGGCAAAGCGTCGCGCTTTATGCCTATGTATTCTCATCAGAGAATGAGAAATTAGAGTCAACGTAGTTCGACTTACTACGGGTTTTGGGGAAGGTGGCTCGCCAATACATCAGTATTGTGCCTACGTAATCTCAACAGGTATGAGAGATCAGAGCTTACGTAGTTCGGGATAATACGGATTACGGGAATTCAGATTCATCTGTTTTATCGAGTAGGGTTAAACAGCAGTTCCAGCAGTTAGGGACAAAGCCTGTTTGCAGTGGCGCTGAAGTTTAACGACACTCTTTTTCTTCAGAAAAGCTTCCTTTGAATTACGGGCCCACGGGGCAAAAAGGTTTGCAGTTTGTTTTCTGTCTTTTGCGGAAGAAGTGTTTTTTATTGTGTTTGCAATTTCAATCGCACTAAAGACTATGACCTGAGAGTGAATGTGTCGCATGTCACCCAAAGAGTGCCATACTAAACATCCAGACTGTTGAAAAGAAGCTCTCCAACAATACTTTCTCAGATAGCTTAAGGCTTGTAACGTACGAAAGAAATCATTCATGATTACTGTATCTTAAGCTGTTTTGAGATGAGAAGAGAAGGGGCTCAACTAAAGGGAGACTATCAAGTCCTAATGTTGTCATGCCAAGGATTCATCCTATGGTTGAAGTTTGAAACAAGGAACTCCTAGAAGTTATCATGCATAGGTTTCAACCTAAAGTTCTATCATCACTTCCTTATCAAAGGAAGTGAGATTCTAGGGGGTCATGTCAATGATAAACAGAAATAGATAAAGCATCAGCTTAAACAGTAAACAGTTAACGACTGTAAAATGCATGCAATGCAAGTGAGGGAGGAAATGTGTGTGGGGCAGCAGCCTCCACAAGCTCATCTCAACCTCAAGCCAGATATGAATAATAGTAATCATACAAAGGAAATAACATGCTGTCAAGCAAAATAGAATAACAACTGCAATCATACAGAAGAAATAAAATGCTATCAAGCAACACAAACCACATGGGCAAGGGAGCAGGGCTCTACCGAATACCCGCAAGCAAAGCCATACAGTAAAAATACAAGCAGAGGGAGCAACTCAACCTCTAGTGCAATCATGCTCCTAGCTTACATCAGTCTAGATATGGACTTATTCTAATGCATCAAGCAAGTCAAACAAGGCACATCAATACAGAAAAGAAAACAGACAAGAAAAGAAACAGATCAACAGCTTCCACAATAATGCTCTCCTCAAACAGCAGTCCAGTCTCCAGACTTCAATCACCCTTCATGACAAGCATCAACTTGCTCCTCCAAGGTTTCAACCCATCAAAAATAAGTATCAACTTGTTCTCTCTTCTTCAAGCATCAGCTCCTCAGTCAATTCCACCCTCAGGCTTCACTCCTAACTGCAAGTATCAACTTGATTCCTTCAGGCTCTCAATGCATCAATGTGAGTGTCAACTTATCCTTTATTCCTCAAGCCTCAGCTCTTCACTCAATCTCCATTGGATCTTCTTCACAAGTATCAACTTGTTCTTCTTGCTCTTCAAGCTTCAGCTGCAATGGCAATGCTCAAGGAATCATCCTCTTCCACACTCTTCAATGAAGTCCTCATCTTCAAACTCAAGTCCAACATCTTTCAAGATACTCAAACCAGAAGACAATTGATTTAACAGAATGAGTGGAAATGATAAACAACTTATTGACAACCAAAGGAAGCCTGTAAGGGTTCATCATTATGAGAGACTGGTTCCCTCAAAGTTCTACTTCCCAGATAAAGCCACTCATCTCTCCAAAGGAGGGATGTGAATATCTTAGAAGGACTTTTAGTCATTGGGAGGAATGGAAGCACAAGATGCTTTCCATATTTGTGAAGGAAGTCATTCTAATTATAAGGCTCTCCCTATGTCTCCTACCTCCTAAATCTTCATCAGACACCTTCAGGCACAAGCAACTCCAAGCTCCAAGCAACTTCAAGCAACTTCAAGCATCCCCACCTTGTCTTTAACTTGTCTTCAACTTGTCTTCAATCTCAACCAAAGGCAAACAAAGCAAACCCTAATCTAAGGGAACTAAAGAAGTTAATCTATTTGAGTTAGTAAGTTAGGATCACCTAAAACCTAGTACCAAAGTTAATCCTAACTAAAATACTAAAACTAATTGTAAAATCCTACAAAAATAACTATGGGAACCTAGGTCAATCATGACTCTACCATATTAATTCCAGAGATCAAATCATCAAATAAGACCTAGAAATAAATTCTACACTACAAGGCACTAAACCTAAACCCTAAAAGGAAGCACCTAAAGCTCAATCTAGAAAACACACCTACTTTCATCACAAAAATGTGAGAAAAATTCTATGGGAGTATACATGTCTAAACTAATCACACACAAAAAATTAGCTCAGGAATCAACACCAATTAATCACACAAAATTCCACAAAATCAAACATCAAGCATGACTATTTTAATATCAATTAAAATATGAAAATTCTCATAAAATCATAAAATGCATGAAATAAAAATATTTTTTATCTAAAAAATACTAGACTCAATCATGAGTATAGTGCAAAAAGAATGGGGTTAATTGGATCATTTTTCAATTTTATATGATTTAATCAAGAACCATGTATAAAATGAAAAATTAAAAGAAAATAATGGAAAATAATAGGCGTGTGTGGCAAATAGCAAGAAAACCCAGTTCATTTCAATGCTGGGCCCAAAAGGGGGGTGCAGGTATCAAATGAACTCCAAGCCCACACGCCTGAGTTTCCCAATTCACAAAATCAGAAAAATTACACGCCAAGGTTCGAACTCAACCCTCTTTGGTCCACACAGCGAAGCCTCTCAGGTCACTAAACGAAACGGTGCGTTTAAGGGGAGGGACGCGTGGCTCAACGTGAGCCCTGGGATCCACAGACCAAGTCAAATTCTCCACGCGAACGAATGGTGAGGATTATGTCTTCCTCGTTTCAAACCTGCAACTCACGCGCGCAAGCCCAAATCGCCGGTGGCTTTTCCGGCCACCCCTGTGCAACCCTAGATCCTTCTACACTCAACCATTGGTCATGATGTCTTCATGAATCTTGACCAGAATTTCCTCAGGAATCTAACCATGCCACTAGTTTATGCTGAAAACACATGGTTCGTAAAAACAAGATCTCAACCGAAAATGGAAGGAACCCTAACTTGTCTCTAACCATCAAATTAACCACCCAGAATTTATCTACATGCTAAGGGGAACCTAACCACATGCTTCTAATGGATTAAAAGTACATAATCAAAGATATATTTCAAGAACTTAGAACCAACCTTGAAGCTTGGATTGTAGTGGTTATGCGCCTCAATTCTCTCTCAAACTATGCAGAATCCTTCAAGGAGTAATGGTGGACAATTCTTGATGCTCAGTTCTTGCTGCAACCTCTTGATTCTCCAAAACGCATTTCCAATTTTCAAGCTTTTTCTTCACTTCACATCAATGGATTCTCAACAGAATTCTGCTCCAGAACCTTCCAAATTCGTTCTAATTCATATTTATAGTGTGTTCAGATGGATATCCAGCCCAAACCAGGCCCAATTACTGATTTTGGATGTTCACCTTTCCTTCCAAATTTCAACATGGAAGTGTTCCTTCAAGCCTTACTCATGCTCTAAACTCAATCCAAACCATTCACTTAATCATTAAGGAGTGTGATGTAATGGCTTTCTTCCTTTGGTTTTAACATATGGAGTGTATATGATATGTTTCTTAATTGTGAAGTAACCATCCAAATGACTATGTTATGGACCTCAAATCCAAAATGTGGCAATGCCAATCTTTTTAAACCATTAGTTCCATTCAAAATGACCACAAATTTGACTTGGAAACATGTTAATCTCATTTATTTTGAATTTTCTCATTTTAATTCATTAAAATGGCTTTCATGTGAAGTTTCTTCAACCAATGCTTGATATAACCCATATCAATGGACACTTGATGTTTAGACAAGCTAAAAACATCATTTTGAACAACTTTCATGTTAAACAAAAATCCATTTGGAGCTTGGAAATAGGAGTTATGGCCTTATGCTTGAAATGACCTGTAATCTCCAAATGACCAAAATGCCCTTGACTTGTCAAAGCCATAAGTTGAGTTCTACAAATCCTATTAAGGACTTCTAGTACTCTCTAGAAATATAAGAGAATAAGGAATAACATTAATGTTTACTAAAAGTTCATAGGAATCATCCTTCTTGGGCAAAAGTTTGATGCAAGTTGGGTAACTTTCAAGCCCCCAAATTCACATACCTCAGATGACCTATAACTTGTCAAAGTCATAACTTGAGTTCTACAAATCCTATCAAGGACTTCTAGTACTCAAATTAAAGCTAAGATCAAGCTATACAACATTCATGTTGGGGGTAAGATGAGATGACAATCACATCTTGAGTTAAACTTTCTTGAAAATAGGGGTCAAACTAGGGGATTTTACACTGTCAAGCCTTAGAAACCCTAGCTTGAAACTTCTCAAACTCTTCAATCATGATGATTTGACCTTGGAATCATCCTTATAACATCTCAATGTATCAATCCATGATCACATGGCCTTTGAATTAGGTCTCAACCTTGTTCAAATCATCAGTTGGCCTAGGGTTGACCCAGTCAAACCCTAATTACACCACTCATGCCTGAGTCTTCTTAATCTTGCACAATGACCTGTCTAGGCTTCAAAGTGATCTTCAACACTTCTCATGAGCTATCTCGAGACCTCAAGTCAAACTTCATGGCTTCAGAATCATCTGAGGACTTCCCACAACTCTCAAGTTAGGAGGCACACACTCTTGGTTTCAACCATTCTCTCTGAGGATCTTTTAACTTCTCTGACAAGGATATCCACCCTTGAACGCTTGAATAACCTTCTCAACTAACTTCACATTCTTGTGTAACCCTTGATTGGTAATCATACCTCTTGATCTCCTGCATACATGTCAATGAAATGCAAATGATAATGCTAATGTGAATGAAGTGAAACATAAGCCAGGTAAAGAAATGTTGGGCAAATTTTGGGGTGCAACAACATGATGCATAAAGAGATCGAGGTTTATGTTGATGATATGATTGCCAAATCCCAGACAGAGGAAGAACATTTGGTTAATCTGCTGAAATTGTTCAAGAGGCTTAGGAAATTCAGGCTGAGGCTGAATCCTAACAAGTGCACCTTCGGGGTGAGATCCGGTAAACTATAGGGGTTTATTGTGAGCGAAAAAGGAATTGAGGTTGATCCTGCTAAGATAAAAGTGATACAAGAAATGCCAATGCCTAAAACAAAAAAAGAAGTGTGTGGGTTTTTAGGGAGGTTGAACTACATTGCTCGGTTCATATCTCACGTAACCGCTACATGCGAGCCATTATTCAAATTGTTGAAAAAGAATCAGGCTGTGACCTGGAATGAAGATTGTCAAAGGGCGTTTGAAAAAATAAAAGAATATTTACAGGAACCTTCAATATTGATACCCCAAGTAGCAGGTGTCGCTTTCGCGAAATAAGGTGTCGGCACAACAGAAGAGTCTCCACCTTTCGTTATTTATCCCTCGGAGCCGGAAAGGAAACGATCGGAAAAACCTGACGAAAAAGGGTAAGACAAGGTCGTCGCAACCGTTGTCTGGATTCGGGAGTCAGTTACGCAAGGGGAAGGTATTAGCACCCCTCACGTCCGTCGTACTCGACGGGATCCACGCTTGTTGGTTTACTTGGACGGGTTGGTTTTAGACTATCTACCTATCAAGGCTGGCTGAAAAAGAAAAGAAAATGACTCGGCAAAGCGTCGCACTTTATGCCTACGTATTCTCATTAGAGAATGAGAAATCAGAGTCAACGTAGTTCGGCCTACGAAGGGTTATGGGGGAAGGTAGCTCGCCAAGACATCGCCATCTTGTGCCTACGTACTCTCAACAGGCATGAGAGATCAGAGCTTACGTAGTTCGGGAAACTACGGTTTATTTTCTGTCTTTTATGAAAGAAGTGTTTTTTATTGTGTTTGCGATTTCACCCGCACTAGAGACTATGACCTGAGAGTGAATGCGTCGCATGTCACCCAAAGGGTACCATACTAAACATCCGGACTATGGAAAAGAAACTCTCCCACAATCCTTTCTCAGATAGCTTAAGGCTCGTAACGTATGAAAGAAATCATTCATGATTACTGTATCTTAAACTGTTTTGAGATAAGAAGAGAACATGCCCAACTAGGAGGGAGACTATCAAGTCCTACTATTGTCATACCATGGATTCATCCTATGGTTGAGGTTTGAACAGGGAACTCCTAGAAGTTGTCATGCATAGGTTTGAACCTAAAAGTCTATCATCAATTCCTTATCAAAGGAAATGAGAGTCCTAAGGGATCATGTCAATGATACACCAAAACAGACAAAGCATCAGCTTAACAGTAAAATGCATGCAATGCAAGTGAGGGAGGAAATGTGTGTGGGGCTTCAGCCTCCACAAGCTCATCTCAACCTCAAGCCAGAATGGATAACAGTAATCATACTTAAATATAAATAACATGCTATCAAGCAATAACAGTAAACTGCAATCATACAGATAAATGAAATGAAATGCCATCAGGCAAACAAACCACATGGGCAAGGGAGCTGGGCTCTACCGAATACCCGCAAGCAAAGCCACACGGTAACAATACAAGCAGAGGGAGAAACTCAACCTCTAGTGCAATCATGCTCCTAGATTCTACCTGTTCTAGATATGGACTTATTCTAATGCATCAGACAAGTCAGACAAAACACAGCAATACAGAAAAGAAAAACAGAAGAAAGCAGATCAGCTCCTCTCTCAACTCCAAGCTTCACCTCTTCCAACAGCAACTCAGTCTTCAGACTTCAACACTCTTGACAAACATCAGTTTGCTTTTCCAGGTTTCAACCCTACCAAATAAGTTTCAACTTATCTTCTCCTCTAAGCTTCAGCTTCTTGATCAGCTCCACCTTCAAGCTTCACTTTCAGACATGAGTATCAACTTGGCTCCTTCAGGATCTCCAGGTATCAACTTGCTCTTGCTGCTCTTCAAGCTTCAGCTGGAATGGCAATGCTCAAGGATTCATCCTCTTCTACACTCTTCATTGAAGTCTTCATCTTCAAGCTCAAGCGCTGCATCTCTCAAGACAATCAAACCAGAGAAAAATCACTTACTGGATAAGCTGGGGGATATTGAACTGCTTATTGATCACCAAAGGTGACCTTTAAGGGTTCAACATCAAAGGAATAGTTCCCTCAAAAGTTCTACTTCCTAGGTACATCACTTATCCCTCCAAAGGAGAGAGGTGTATACCATGGAAGGACTTTGAATCATAGGGAGGAATGGAGGTGACAGATACCATCCATGTTTGAGAAAGAGGTTATCTATGTCTATACTCTTCCTAATCCCTAACCCTAAAACAAACAAAAACAAATAAGAACAAGCTCTCAAGCTCTTCAATGCATCTTCAAGTCTTCTACTATGCTCCTCAATGCTCCTTAGAACAAGATCAAGCTCTCCAAGCCCACAAAGCAAAGCAACTAAAGCAAACATGCCCTAAAGGCAACACAAACAAACAACCAATACAAAAATCAACTAAAAATAGCATACTATTATATTAAATCCTAATATAATTTCTAAGGGATCCTACATACCTACCCTTAATACCCATATATGTCCCGTAGTCTAATTTGTCCTAAAAACCCAAAATCTAAAGTTATTATGGACCTATGTTGAAGTTTAACCTAATTCTACACAACCTAGAATTATCTAATCAAAGCTATCTTAAAAATCATCATAAAATCATGGAATAAATCCAGGGGGAACCTAAAACATATATCTAATTACCCTAAAAAGATTGACCTAAAAATATTAAGGGATATACCTAAACTAAAATCTACAAAATCACATATCAATATAAAAGCATTAAAAAGCGATTAAAGAAGAAAATATGCAAAAAATACTAAAATGCATGAAATGAAAAATGTTTTTATTTTATATTTTTCTAGACAGAAATATGAAAAGGGAGAAAAAACTCCCATTAAAAAATATTGATTTTCCATTTTATTATGATTTTCTAAAGTATGAGAAAAATGGAGAAAAAATAAAATGAGTTTATGAGATGGGGTGCAGATAGTAAACAGATATAGCACAATCCACGCTTGGGCCCAGCCTGGGGGGTGTGTATAGAAATACGCTAGGCCCAATACTACAATCAGAAAACAATTATTAAAATCAAAAGAAAATAAAAAAGGGCGCGGTGCAAATAGCGTTGAATTTCAGTTCAAAATGGAATTGGGCCTCAAAGGGGGGTTCAGATAACAATGATTCATTAAGCCCAGAAACCTTGCTTTAATGAAACGCAGCGTTGCGCTGTTTTCAGTCTCCCTCTAAAACGCAATTAAACATGGACCGTTAGATCCCTTCTCAAGTCAAGTGGTCAAGCCTTATCCAACGGACGAGAGATCATCTTCAACCTTGGGTTAGGGTTTTGAAAATCCTCCTTGGAAATACAGAGTTCATGCACCAAACTTCCTCCAACTCGTGCTCCTTCATCTCTTGATCAAAATCAAAAATGTAAAACACAATCTTGCTTAGAATTTCACCCTGATCACGCCTATGGTATTGGATCCCATTGAAATGACCTCTATACTCAAACCCGAAGGTGTAACCAAGCTAATCTCAAAATACGATCCATACTCAACTTCAACCAAACTCAACTTTCTTTACATCAAAATGATCCTCACATTCCACTAATCAAAATCAGCTAATAATCTTGCATTAACACTCATTAAATCACACGTTCTTGCTCCATCAAGAAATGATGTCCATGGCTGAAACTTCACCAAATGCTTTCAAACTCTCCAAAAATGATCACCTAGTTGTCTCTAACAGTTCTACACTAATAACTTAACCTAACCATGCCTAGATTAGGAGGTGAAGGGGATTTTGCAAACCTGACTTCTTGATATGGTAGATGATGAAATCCTTGCTTTCAAGGCTTGGAACTCTTCAAGAATGATCCTTGGATGATGACACTTCTTCTGTTTGCAAAAGATTGGAGGGAGAGAGCTTGTACTTCAAGATTCGATGGTAATTGCCTTCTTGCAAATTCAATTGGAACACCTTCAATCTTCCATTAATGGAGCTTCAATTCAGCATGCACACACTCAGAGGGATCTATGGAGAAGGTTTGTGACGAAAAAATGGAGGGAAATGAAGAAGAATGAAGAGATTGAATGTGACTTGCAATGGAAGCTTTTGGATTTCACTCTCTCTTCTCTACACCAATTAACACCAACCTTGCATCTGAGCAAGTTGTATTCATCTTATAGAGTGGTTTAGAATCATCTAGAACCCCCTAAAACAATCCAATGAGAAATTGAAGTTTTCATGTCATGGTATTTTGATTTCTCATTTCTCACCATATGCTATATCATGCCATAGCCCTTGTGACTTTGGTTTCTGACTTGACTTTATCCCCACATGAGATTTAGGGTTAGTTACAATGCATAACTACCTTGATTATTGAGTTTTGCCTTGTTTTGGTTTGGTACCTTAAGATGCAAGTAATCAAATTCCAAAGCATCCCTATGATGCAAGCCTCAAATCAAAATTGTGGCTGAACCATTGTTCTTAGAATGTCATTTGGAGTCAAAATGACCTATTACATGACATGGTTTGGACTTATAACTTGGGATTTCCATTTTTCAATTTCACTTGAATTAACTTATGCCTCATTTTTAGGCCATTTTTATCACTTTTTGATATGAGCCTTTTCAACATCTCATGACCTCCCTGCTAGCCTTAAAACGTCATTCTAATCAAGTTTGATGTTGAAGATTTTTCCATTTGAAGCATGGAAGTAGGAGATATGGCCTTATGCTTGAAATGACCTATAACTTCCAAATGACCAAAATGCCCTTGGCTTGTCAAAGCCATAAGTTGAGTTCTACAAATCCTATCAAGGACTTATAGTACTCTCTAGAAATCTAAGAAGATGCTCTTCAACGTTCATGTTGACCAAGAGTTCATATGAATCATCCTACTAGGGCAAAAGTTGTCTGCAAGTTGGGTGACTTTCAAGGACCCAGATTCACATAACTCAGATGACCTGTAATTTGTCAAAACCATAACTTGAGCTCCACAAATCCTATCAAGGACTTCTACTACTCAAATTAAATATAAGAACAAGCTTTACAACATTCATGTTGTGGGGAAGATGAGATGACAATCACATCTTGAGCTAAACTGCCTTGAAGATAGGGATCAAACTAGGGGATTTTACACTGTCAATCCTTAGAAACCCTAGCTTAAAACTTCTCAAACTCCTCAATCATGATGAGTTGTTCTAGGAATAATCCTTATAGTATCTCAATACATCATTCCATGATCACATGGTCCTTGGATTAGGTCTCAACCCTCTCCAAATCATCAGTTGACCTAGGGTTGACCCAGTCAAACCCTAATTCCACCACTCATGGCTGAATCCTCTGAATTCTTGTACAATGACCTCTCTAGGCTTCATGATGGCTTTCAAGACATCTCATAAGCTTTCTCAAAGCTTCAAGTCCATCCTCATAGTCTCAGAATCATCTGAGGAGCTCCCACAACTCTCAAGTTATGAGGCACACAACCTTGGTTTCAACCAATTCCTCTGAGGATCTCTTGGGTTCTCTGACAAAGGTATCAACCTTTGGACATTGAAATAGCTTTCTTGGCTAGCTTCATAGCCTCATACAACTCTTGATAGGTAAATAAATGTTGGTCAAATTTTGGGGTGCAACAGCTGCCCCTATTCAAACGGCTTGAACCTGACTGGGTGAGGAGCGAACGACTCTCATCCAATCAAGGTGCGAGACGGTTGAATACCGATAAACCCGGAAATTTGCCAACTGCACGAGCACACGATACTCTGAGGGGAACAAATCTCCAAAAACTGGAATAGTAGTTGCGCGGCAACTAGCTGGAGAAATATTGATTTGACATCGCCGTCAGTTATCCACATTAAATTCCTCTGACATTGTAATCAGACACCGGACATCGCCGTCAGGCATTCATGAACATCCAACATCACCACTGGAGCACTAAAGAATCTGACATCGCCGTCGAAACAAACATACCCAACATCACCGCTGGAAAACTAAAGAATAATCTGACCAAAACGCCCAACATCGCCGCTGGAGAACCAAACCACCTGACATCGCCGCTGGAGAACCAAACCACCTGACATCGCCGCCAGAAACAACCATCGAACATCGCCGCTGGAGAACTAAAGAACCTGACATACCCAACATCGCCGCTGGAAAACTGAAGAATCTGACATCGCCGTCGGAAACAAACATCCAACCTCGCCGCTGGAGAAATAGAGAATCTGACCTCGCCGCCGAACAACACACCCAACATCGCCGCTGGAAACAAACAGCCAACATCGCCGTCGGACAACCAAAACACCCAACATCGCCGCTGGAAAACTACAGAATCTGACATCGCCGTCGGAAACAAACATCCAACATCGCCGTTGGAGCACTAAATCACCTGACCTCGCCGCCAGAAACACTATAACTCTGAGAAACACCCAACATCGCCGCTGGAAACTAGGTCACCTGACATCGCCGTCAAAAACAAACATCCAACATCGCCGCTGGAGAATTAAATCACCTGACATCGCCGCCAGAAACAACCATCCAACATCGCCGCTGGAAACAAACATAATCTGACCTCACCGTCAACCAACAAACATCCAACATCGCCGCTGGAAACAAACACCCAACATCGCCGCTGGAAAACTACAGAATAATCTGACCTCGCCGTCAAAATCAAACATCCAACATCGCCGCTGGAGAACAAACATACTCTGACCTCGCCGTCAAAACAAACATCCAACATCGCCGCTGGAAACAAATACAATCTCTGACCTCGCCGTCAAAACAAACATCCAACATCGTCGCTGGAGAATTAAATCACCTGACATCGCTGCCAGAAACAACCATCCAACATCGCCGCTGGGAACAAACATCCAACATCGCCGCTGGGAACAAACATGATCTGACCTCGCCGTCAGGGTGAAGAAACTTCATTGGGAAATTGGTCACACGGTAACCGGTAATGCATAGCCGATCATGCCATCAGGCACTCAAAGAACACTGTCGGGCATCAGCCGGACTTCAACCATCAGGTTGATCATGCCATCAGGCATTCAGAGATATCTGTCGGGCATCAACCGGACTTCAACCATCAGGTTGATCATGCCATCAGACATTCCGCATTACTGAGATAACTGCTTCATTAACACGGGCAGACTTCAATCATGGAGTCTTCAAAAGAGGTTTCAACTTCGCCGTTAGAAAACCTGCTAGGGAGGACGCTTTGCCGCTGGGGAAATCTGGAGAACTATCAAGTAACTCCGCTCCGAGGTCCAGAAATCATTCTGGATGAATCAACTCTACTGAGGAATTCAAGAATCATCTTGAACAAATAACTCCGTCGGGGATTTCAAGAATCATCTTGAACTGATAACCATTCTGAGAAGACACTCTGTTGGGGATTCCAGGAATCATCCTGGGGCAACTCTTGTCGGGGACAAACCAATCATGGCTTGAGCAGCTTCCAAGGATTCGGCTCTCTTGGGGCTTCAGGAACCATCCTGGGCAACCTTCACTGGGGACTCTACTGGGGTCTTAAGAATCATCTTAAGCAAAAGGCCCTGCTGAGGAATTCAAGAATCATCTTGAACTGCAGACTTCGCTGGGGATCTCAAGAATCATCTTGAGCCAGTGACTTCATTGGGGAGAGTGTCAGGAATCATCCTGAACAATCAATTCTTGTGGCAGAACACCTGCAAAACAAGAACGGTAACAACCTAGATCATGTTTATTATGCGTATGCTTCGGCGCCATGCTCCACACGGTGGAAATGCTATGCGTTTATGATAAATGCTATGTAATCACGCACAATGATGCGATCCCGTCGGCAAAATAAATGCCGAGGGGGGAATCCTCCTGTCAAGGGGGAAGAACTACTCAGATAGAGGAATCATCCTGCTGAGGAGAACATGGACACGCCAATATCAATTGGACTCCACAGGGGACACAACTTCAGTTGACTGCTGCGGGGGAAACAACTTCGGTTGATTGCTGCAGGGGAACAAAGCTCTACGAGAACCAGAACCTGCTGATGGAAGACGATGTCAATCGCGGGACTAAACTGCGTGGCCGTCTCGGCTACTCTTCTAGGGATGATAACTCTGTGGGGAAACAACTTCAGTTGATCAACACTCCACTGGGGAAAACCAATCATGGTCTGATTAACTTCCAAGGATTCGACTCTCTTGGGGATAAGCAAACTCGGCTGGGGAAGGAGAAATCATTCTGCTTCGCTAGAGAGTACGACTCTGGGGGGAAATACAACATCAGCTGTTCAACGTTCTGCTGGGGAAAGCCAATCATGGTCCCAACTGCTTCACTGGAGAGTACAACTCTGATGAGGAATTTCAATTCCGCTGGGGAAGAAGGAATCATCCGACTTCGGGGGGGAGTACAACTCTGGTGGGGAATTTCAATTCCGCTGGAGACTTCAGTCTTGCACCATCAGTTGATGCATACTTCGGCGTACGAATAGTTTCCTACGAAACCTGCACTTGTGACCCGGTGCGGGGGAAAGAAATCATGCTTCGGCGCTTGACTCAGCTGAGGAGGTGACGTTCCTCCCGGACACATCTGATTGGGGAAGAGAATCATCTCTGCATGGGGAGACATATCAATGCTCACGATCTCGCGTCCAGACTCTGCGGGGAGAGGCTACTGAACTCTGCTGGAGAAAGAGGAATCATCCTGCTTCGGGGATGCGCACGGCGCACTGTCTGGAATATGCTACACCTGTAACAACACAAACAAACAGAAAAGATACCCTTCTCAGAGGGACCTATCAAGGTTATTATCTCATGACAATATTCAAGTAACTAATTGTTTCAACAATCAGTGGCCTAGGCCCGTAAGTTTATGTATGCGCATTTTATCAAAAACATCAGCATTCTTTTTCGCAAACAAAATAGATAAATGCTAAACAGGCAAACAAAATTGCTGAATAATATGTATTTTATTGATAACAAACCCCAGAATGGGTGAAAAATGTTTTACAACAGAGGCAAGCTCCTAGAATGAGGAAGCCGCGCAAAATAAAACATAAATATACATCAGTATACACAAATGTCGGCAACGAGGCGTAGACGAACACCATGAGTTGATCCCTCTATGACCCACTCGACTTCGATACTTCTCCGACGCTTCAGCTTCGGAAGAGATTGAATCAGATAAACGGTCCTCAGGTCTTCCAAACCACTAAACAATGAAAATCCACACGCGGAACGCAGTCATTTGCTTTTTCAAATCACTAACTTTTGCGTGAACCGCCCTTTGCGGGTTTTCAGTTCACCGGGATACCCTTTTTTGCCGAAGCCGCCCAGTGTAGGTTTTCGACTTCGCGGGTCTACATTTTTTCAATTTATATCCCTAATTTTTTCCCGAACCTTTTATTCTGTTTTTGGTTCGCCGGGATGCCCCCTTTTTGCCTGGACTCTCTTTTTTTTTTGTCCAGCGGGTCGCTTTCAAGCAAAGTATTTTTTAACAGCGTCCGCGTTCACCGAGGATGCAAAATCTTCACCATCTATCGTGGATAACAACAAAGCTCCTCCCAAGAAGACCTTGCTGACGACATACGGACCTTCGTAATTCGGAGTCCACTTGCCCCGGTGATCGGAGTGTGGAGGAAGAATCTTCTTCAGGACGAGATCACCCGTCTGAAAGCTTCTAGGACGCACCTTCTTATCATAAGCTTTCTTCATTCGGCTTTGGTACATACGACCAAATGCAATCGATGCTAACCTCTTCTCGTCCATCAGGCTGAGTTGGTTCAGGCGATTCGTAATCCATTCTGCCTCGTCGAGTTTCACATCAATCAAAACTCGCAAAGAAGGGATCTCCACTTCTAACGGTAGGACAGCTTCCATACCGTACACTAAGGAGAAATGAGTTTCCCCGGCCGACGTACGGACCGTTGTACGATAACCGTGCAATGCAAATGGCAGCATCTCGTGCCAATCTTTGTATGTCACAACCATCTTCTGAACAATCTTCTTTATGTTCTTGTTGGCGGCTTCGACGGCGCCATTCATCTTCGGCCGGTAAGGAGATGAGTTGTGGTGTTCAATCTTGAAACTCTGGCACAGCTCCTTCATCATCTTGTTATTCAGATTCGAACCATTATCAGTAATGATCCGCTCGGGAATTCCATAACGACAGATGATGTCCCTCTTTATGAATTTAGCCACTACCTGCTTGGTCACATTAGCGTACGAGGCTGCCTCCACCCACTTGGTGAAGTAATCGATAGCTACTAGAATGAAGCGATGACCGTTGGATGCAGTGGGCTCGATCTTGCCTATCATGTTGATGCCCCACATAGAGAACGGCCACGGGGAGGACATGACATTTAACGGGCACGGCGGCACATGAACTTTATCAGCATAAATCTGGCATTTATGACATCTCTTCGCGAATCTGAAGCAATCCGACTCCATTGTCAGCCAGTAGTATCCTGCTCTCAGGATCTTTCTCGTCATAGCATACCCGTGGGCGTGCGTACCAAATGTGCCTTCATGGACCTCTTCCATGAGCATACTCGCCTCTTTCTCATCTACACATCTGAGTAGCACGAGATCGTGGTTTCTCTTATACAACACTCCATCAGGATTGAGATAAAAATTGTCAGACAGCCTCCTCAGAGTCTTCTTATCCTGGGTTAACGCACCCGCAGGATATTCCTTAGTCATAAGGAAAGTCTGGATGTCATGGAACCATGGCTTGCCGTCGGCGGCTTCCTCGATTGCAAAGACAAATGTCGGTCTATCAAGACGCGAAAGAACAATTCTTGGAGCCTCATTCCAAAAATTGACTTTATACATTGAAGCCAACGTGGCTAAGGCATCAGCCATCTGGTTTTCCGCTCTGGGCACATGATGGAGCTCCACTCGATCAAAGAACGGAAGTAGCCTTCTGGCATAATTCATGTACGGCACCAAATTCGATTGACGAGTCTCCCACTCCCCTTTAATTTGGTTGATCACAAGCGCTGAGTCACCATATACGTCTAGATTCTTGATTCTGAAATCAATTGCCTCTTCTAGACCCATGATGCATGCTTCGTACTCCGCCTCATTGTTGGTAACTGAAAACGCCAGTCTCGCAGTAAACGGGATGTGGGATCCGTGGGGAGTCGTGATGATAGCCCCGATGCCACTTCCATAGGAATTAACCGCTCCATCGAATATCAATTTCCACTGGGATTTCCTATCTGGCCCCTCGCCGGGCAGCGGCTCATCGCAATCCTTCGCTTTGAGAAACATAATATCCTCGTCAGGGAATTCAAACTTCATCGGCTGGTAGTCTTCGATTGGCTGTTCGGAAAGGTAATCAGACAATACGCTTCCCTTAATCGCCTTTTGGGACACGTACTGAATATCATATTTCGTTAACACCATTTGCCATCTGGCAATCCTGCCCGAAAGAGCCTGCTTCTCGAAGACGTACTTGATCAGATCCATCTTCGAAATTAGCATAGTGGTGTGATTGAGCATGTACTGTCGTAAACGTTTGGCAGCCCAGGCTAGTGCACAACACGTCTTCTCCAGTATCGAGTATCGAGATTCACACTCAATGAAATTTTTACTCAAATAGTAAATGGCATGCTCTTTTCTGCCCGTCTCGTCGTGCTGACCGAGAACACACCCCATACTATTCTCAAGAATTGTCAAGTACATGATTAGTGGCCGTCCAGCCACTGGGGGTATCAAGATTGGAGGTTCTTAAAGATACTGCTTTATCTTGTCAAATGCCTTCTGGCAATCCTTATTCCAAGTAATTGCCTGATCTTTCTTTAAAAGCTTGAACATCGGTTCACAAGTGGCCGTGAGCTGAGAGATAAACCTCGTAATGTAGTTTATTCTGCCCAAGAAAACACGAACTTCTTTTTCTGTTTTCGGCGCTGGCATTTCTTGAATGGCTTTTATTTTCGCAGGATCAACCTCGATACCTCGTTCGCTAACGATAAACCCCAGTAACTTTCCGGACCGCACTCCGAAAGTGCATTTGTTAGGATTCAGCCTCAACCTGAACTTCCTAAGCCTCTCAAAAAGCTTCAATAAGTTGACCAGATGCTCTTCCTCCGTTTGGGACTTTGCAATCATGTCATCAACATAGACCTCGATCTCATGATGAATCATATCATGAAACAAAGTTACCATTGCTCGTTGGTAAGTGGCCCCTGCGTTCTTCAGACCGAAGGGCATTACCTTATAGCAAAATGTTCCCCATGGGGTGATAAACGTCGTTTTCTCCATGTCCTCCGGTGCCATCTTGATCTGATTGTAACCGGAGAAGCCATCCATGAACAAAAACACGGAGAACTGGGATGTATTGTCGACCAACACATCGATATGAGGCAACGGGAAATCATCTTTAGGGCTCGCCCTATTCAAATCCCGATAATCAACGCACATGCGTACCTTACCGTCCTTCTTCGGTACCGACACTATGTTGGCGACCCATGGAGGGTAAGTGGTGACCGCTAAGAAGCCAGCATCAAGTTGTTTCTGCACTTCTTCTTTGATCTTAACGGCCATGTCTGGTCTCATCCTCCTAAGCTTCTGCTTGACGGGAGGGCAATCTTCTCTCAGCGGAAAGTGGTGGACCACGATGTCCGTGTCAAGTCCGGGCATATCTTCGTATGACCAAGCAAAGACGTCACTATACTCTCGAAGCATCTCGACCAATCTATGCTTGATATCACCCTGCAGCGCAGCCCCCTATCCTGACATTTCTGACGAGCTCTTCAGAACCCAAATTTACGATCTCAATCTCCTCTTCGTGAGGCAGAATAACCTTTTCCTCTTGTTTCAACAAGCGGGCCAACTCTTCAGGAAGGTCTTCGTCTTCATCAATCTCTTCTTCGGCTTGATAGATCGGGCAATCGAAGTCAAAGTGAGCCGTAGAAGGTCCAGAGTCGATGTCATCTGTTATGTGGATCCTGCAATAACAAGGGTTAAGTTTAAAACAAGAATATGCAGGTTAGCACAAACCCCATTGCCATTTTACTGTTTTTCAAAACAAATATAAAACAGGAATAACAGAGAACACAATATTTGAATGCGAAGAAAACGCCATTGATTTATTAACAAAATGCATGTACATAATCCAACAAGGCCCTGACAATAAACCACTATGCCCCGGGTAGGACATATGGTTGTACAATGATTGAAGAAAGTAAATCATTACTCTTCACTTGTCAGCTGGATAATGTCCTTGATGGTCCAATTGTTGAGGCCCTCGCCTGGCTTGCTTGGCTGAATCCAAGAGTCGAGATCACAATCTCTATCCCCGCTGTCTTCAGACGCCACGTTGATGCTTTCGAAAATCACTCCGCCACTGGTAAATAGGATCGGCCCCTTACCCCGCGACACACTGCTAGACGAAGAAGAAGAAGCTTCAGCTTCAGGAGAATACCCCAATCCAAACTTATCCTGCTTGTTTGGTATCTCCAAAATATGCCCCCAGCCTGGGGTGGTTCCGGCTTCGACGACGGACCGAGCTTCTTTGAATGAGGAGAGACTCATCTCTGGCTTCTCTGTGATCACAGGAGCTACCTCTTTCACTTTGACGGCTTCAAATGCTTGGCAGAGAGTTTCATGGATTTCTCCATCCATTTCAACATACTTAAAGGATGACAAATGGCTCACCATTATGTCCTCCTCACCGCACACGGTTACTATGCTTCCTCCGGCAGCATATTTGAGCTTTTGGTGCAACGTGGAGGTCACGGCACCAGCAGCATGGATCCATGGCCGGCCCAAGAGGCAACTGTAGGCAGGCATGATGTCCATGATATAAAAGACCGTGTCGAACGTTTCCGGACCAACTTGGATCGGCAGGGTCAACTCTCCGAAGACGTGGCGCTTAGTTCCGTCAAATGCTTTCACCATCAGATCACTGGGTGTGTAAAGCAATCCACGAGTGTCCAACTTCATTAATGCCTTCTTCGGAAGCACATTAAGCGACGAACCCGTGTCCACCAGGACATGCGACATGATTGTGCCCCTGCACTATATCGAGACGTGCAAGGCGCTGTTGTGATCTCTCCCTTTAGGCGTCAGCTCTAAATCTGTGAAACCTAGCCCATTGCCAGCATTAACATGGGCTACCACCTCTTCTAGCTGATTCACCGATATCTCTTGCGGTACGTAGGCAGCGTTCAATACCTTCAGCAACGCATTGTGGTGCGCCTCAGAACACAGCAACAAGTTGAGAATAGAAATCTTTGAAGGCGTCTAATGGAGATGGTCTACAATCTTGTAGTCGCTCTTTTTGATCAATCGCATAAACTCCTCGGCGTCTTTGACAAGCAAATCTTTCTCTACCCCACACGGGGCCTCTTCCACGACTTTGCTTTTACCCTTATCAGCAGCTTCAGCTCTGACCGCTTTATCCGCCACGACCTCCGGCGGTGCAAACACTCTTCCGCTACGGGTAATACCACTGATTCCTGCGAGATTCTCCACAGTCGACCCCATACGGCTCCAGCTCTAACTTTTGACCGTTGCAATAGACTTCAGCCCCATAATGCCACGGAACAGCGTTAGTGCTCTTGAATGGGATCAGCCCAGCTTTGGTAATAGTGATTGTAGGCGGTCGGGGCGCGGAAATAGTTATCGGTTGGCGAGGGATGGTGATGGTGGCGACTTCATCGGCCTGCTTCAACACTACCTCTCCTGATACACTTTCATCCCTTCGGCTGAACTGCAGAATCCCCTCAGTCATCAGACTTTGGATTCCTTCTACCAGCTGCTCACACCCATCATAATGTGTAGCACAGTCCATGCATAGTTCTCCGCATCCTGGAAAGAACCCTCTTTTCAGCAACTTAGCTTTAACGAAGCTAAGCGGCGTCCTTAGATCTTTGACATCAGTCAACAGATTTGCACCCTCTTCTTCGATAATGGCGTTCACTCCGCCTCCCCTATGATTCGGCATAGGGTTTTTCGTGACATTGGGCACATTATCGGAAAAGTTAATAATCTTGGCATCTACCAGGTCCTGCACCTTGTGCTTAAAGGCTTTGCAGTTCTCAATTGTGTGGCCTGGTGCCCCTGTATGGAAATTGCAAGTGGCATTTGCCTCATACCCTAGTGGAGGTGTCCCTGTCAAGGGAGCCATCGTCCTCTTCTGAACTAACTGAAGCTGAAGCAAAGTCTGCAGGAGCTGTGCGTATGACATGGGCGGTGCCTCGAAGTGACGGTTTATCAAAGATGCCCGATTCTGGTACTTTCTATATCCTTGTTGATTTGGTTGCTGCGGCTGCTGCTGCTGCTGCGGAGCTGCTGGGATATTTATACTGGCTATCTGCTGCCGAGGGCCCTTGCCCTTTCTTCGAGCGTTGGTCACAACGCTCGGATCTCCTTCTCGTCGTTTACCAGCATAAGGTTTCTTTCCACTTCCTCCAGCTGAGGAGGACTCACCTTGAATTTTTCGATCTTGATACCATTCTCGACGTGCTCGCCCATGGTAATGAGAGCTGAGAACGTCCCAAACATACCGCTGACTAACTTTTCATAGTACAACCCCGGGAGGGTGGCAACAAACATCTGCACGAGCTCGCGCTCAACCATCAGCGGTTGAACCCGAGCAGCCAACTCACGCCACCGCTAGGCGTACTCCTTAAATCCTTCATTATTTCGCTGCGAAAGGTTCTGGAGCTGAACTCGGTTCGGGGCCAAGTCGCTATTGTACTGGTAATGGTGGACAAACGCTTCAGCGAGATCCTTCCATGTGCGCACGCTAGTGGGCTTTAAGCCCATGTACCACTCGAGGGATGGCCCAGAAAGACTATCTTGGAAGAAGTGCATCAGCAACTTCTCATCTTCGGAATAGGCAGACATCTTCCTGTAATACGATCGCAAGTGGACACGAGGGCAGGTGGTGCCCTTATATTTCTCAAAGTCAGGCACCCTGAACTTAGGAGGTACCTTGAAATCAGCAATTAACCCCAGCTTGGACATATCAACGCCCAAAGTATTCTGATTCTCAATATCTCTCATTTTATCTTCAAGTGCTTTGAATCTGAGCTGCGCTTCAGCATTCAGCTCCGCATCCGTACCTCTTTGAGAAAACACATCATCCTGATGATCCTCAAGCCATGGTTGAGGCACCAACAGATTCCCGACGCCTGCGTTGCCGTTGGCCGGCCCGATGTTGACATTAGCTCCCAGACTCCCATTGCCGAAATGCCCGTCGTATTGAGTCCGATGTTGGCCATCACATTGCCATTAGCACTGCCGTTGACCCCGGCCACAGGGACACCATTCTGCGGAGTATCAACTGGTGGAGGAGTAGGCACAACCCCGCCATGAAGTATGTC
>CAWUDS030006508.1:0-34561 GCA_963859935.3 Lathyrus sativus
TTATTCCTTAAGAGGATTCAGTTGGAATCAGTAGCTCTTGAGAAGACTAAGAACAGTTGTTCTTAGGTGTTACTATTGTAATCAGTTTGATTTAATAGTAGATTAAGTCCTTGTTGAGAAAGGCAAATCACTCTAGGAAGGGTGGACTGGAGTAGTTGTTTAAACGAACCAGGATAAAAATAATTGTGTGATTATTTTAAGGCTTAATCTTTCATACTTATTCAACCCCCCCTTCTAAGTATTATCTCACCTTCAGTTGGCATCAGAGCTCCGGTTCTGAGTGTGCTACCACTTAACAGTGTCAGTAAAGATCCAGAGAGAAATACTTTGATACATATTTATTTGTTACCATGGCTGATAATTCAATGTCCAATATTAACAATAAATATGAAGAGAGGGATAGGATCAGCACCAAACCCCCAATGTTTGATGGGGATAAATTTGACTACTAGAAAGACAGAATTGAGAGTTTTTTCCTAGGATATGATGCTGATCTATGGGATCTAGTCATAGATGGATATGTACATCCCACAGATGGGAATGGAAAAAAGATTGACAGAAAATCTATGACAGATGCTCAGAAGAAAGATTTCAGAAATCACCACAAAGCCAGGACTATATTATTGAATGCAATTTCACATACAGAGTATGAGAAAATTACAAACAGGGAGACTGCTTTTGATATGTTTGAATCCCTAAAAATGACTCATGAGGGAAATTCTCAAGTTAAGGAGACAAAAGCTCTGGCTCTGATCCAGAAGTATGAGGCTTTCAAAATGGAAGACTCTGAATCTGTTGAAGCCATGTTCTCCAGATTTCAGATACTCACTGCTGGGCTGAAAGTTCTGGACAAGGGATATTCTACATCAGATCATGTAAAGAAAATCATCAGAAGTCTGCCTACCAGATGGAGACCAATGGTGACTGCCCTGAAGATGGCCAAAGATCTGAACAAGATCTCTCTAGAAGAACTCATCAGCTCACTGAGGAGCCATGAGATTGAGCTTGAGGAAGATGAACCTCAGAAGAAAGAAAAAGGTAAATCTGTTGCATTAAAATCTAACAAAACTGCTAAAGCTTTGCAGGTCATTCAAGAAAGCTCTGAAGAATCTTCTTCTGAAGAAGAAGATGAGTTATCCATGTTGTCCAGAAGGATTAACAAACTCTGGAAGCACAAGGGAAAGAACTTCAATAACTTCAGAAGATCTGATAACAGAAAGGAATCTTCTAGTCACAGAAGATCTGCCAAGAAAGAAGTTGTGTGTTATGAGTGCAAAGAACCTGGGCACTACAAGAATGATTGCCCCAAACTTCAGAAAGAAAAACCCAAGAAGAAGTTTAACAAAAAGAAGAAGGTTCTGATGGCAACATGGGATGACTCAGATGAATGTGAATCATCTTCTGAATCAGAAGAAGAATGTGCAAATGTTGCACTGATGGCCAGCACAGAGGATCAAGAGGAAGGTACCTCAGGATATGAATCAGAATCTGAATCTGATGATGATGCAGAAGAGGTAATGGCTAAACTTACCAAAGAAGAACTCATTAAAGTTTTAACAGAAGTTCTTAAAAGTTATAACAATATCACACTCAAATACAAGAAGCTGAAAAGCAATCTTGAATCTGAGATTGATCTTCTGAAAACAGAACTTGTTGAGCAAAAAGAAATAAATCTGAAAATCAAAAATGACTTTGAAATAACTCAACAAGAATCTGAATCTGAGACTAAGTCATGTGAAAATATTTTAGAAAAATATGACTCTAGCTTTCAGAGATTTCTCACTAAGAGCATAGACAGAAGCAAGATGGCTTCTATGATCTATGGTGTTAGTGGAAACAACATAAGAGGTATTGGATATGAATCTTCATCTGGAAGCAATCCAAAACCTGTTGACAAACTTTTCATCAAGAAGACACCTCTGTATTCTCAATTCAAATTTGGTCACTTGAATGACATTAAACACACAAGCTCTGAGAAGAATACTTATGTGTTTAAACCCAAGGCAAATCAGAATAAACATTATGTTGTAAAACAGAAGTTTAGACAAACCTACAAACCAACTAACCCAAAGGACCCAAGAAGATCTGGGTACCTAAAAACAAAATAATTCCTGTTGTAGATGTTCTTAGCAGCAAGGTCAGGACACCAATCATGGTACCTGGACTCGGGATGCTCACGACACATGACAGGAGAGAAGTCTATGTTCCAAAGCCTGGAACTTAGATCTGGAGGTGACGTGAAGTTTGGAGGGAACCAGAAGGGCAAGATCATTGGATCTGGCACTATTGGAAATGGTAAACTTCCCTCTATTACTAATGTTTTACTTGTTGAAGGGTTAAAGCATAACTTATTGTCCATAAGTCAATTAAGTGACAATGGTTATGATATTACCTTTAATCAAAAATGTTGTAAAGCTATTAGTCAGAAGGATGGCTCTATCCTATTTAGTGGTAAGAGGAAAAACAACATTTATAAAATAAATCTTTCAGAACTTAAAGTTCAAAATGTTAAATGCCTCTTGTCTGTTAATGTAGAGCAATGGGTCTGGCACAGAAGATTGGGCCATATTAATATGAGACGTATATCTCAGATTAATAAACTTAATCTTGTCAGAGGACTCCCTAATCTGAAGTTCACTTCAGATGCTCTTTGTGAAGCATGTCAGAAAGAGAAGTTTTCAGAAACATCTTTCAAATCAAAAAAATGTTGTTTCCACTTCTAAACCACTAGAACTACTTCATATTGATCTGTTTGGACCAGTGAAAACTGCATCCATCAGAGGCAAGAAGTATGGATTAGTCATTGTTGATGACTTTAGCAGATGGACATGGGTAAAGTTCTTAAAACACAAGGATGAGTCACATTCTGTGTTCTTTGACTTCTGCAAGCAAGTCCAGAATGAAAAGAATTTCAAAATTATAAAAGTCAGAAGTGATCATGGTGGTGAATTTGAAAATAAATATTTTGAAAAATATTTTTCTGAAAATGGCATTGCTCATGATTTTTCCTGTCCTAGAACTCCACAACAGAATGGGGTTGTAGAGAGGAAAAACAGAACTTTGCAAGAAATGGCCAGAACCATGATCAATGAGACAAATCTGGAAAAACATTTTTGGGCAGAAGCAATCAATACAGCCTGTTACATTCAGAACAGAATGTCTGTTAGACCTCTTCTGAAGAAGACTCCTTATGAATTGTGGAAGAACAAAAAGCCCAACATTTCTTATTTTCATTCTTTTGGATGTATTTGCTATATGTTAAACACTAAGGAAAATCTGAGCAAGTTTGATTCCAAAGCACAGAAGTGTTTCATGCTTGGATATTCTGAATGCTCTAAAGGCTACAGAGTATACAACACTGAGACACAGATTGTGGAAGAATCCATTCATGTCAGATTTGATGATAAGCTTGGCTCTGAAAAGCCAAAGCAGGTTGATAACTCTGCAGATAGGGAAGTAGTCTTTATTGACTCTGAAGTTCCAGAAGCAGACAAAACTCAAGTAAAGGAACCAGAAGCAACTCCAGATGCTACTCCCTTAACTTCTCAGATGAATAATCTAAACATTTCTGAAGAGTCAACTATCAGAGGATCATCATCCAGAATTAAAGCTTCTCATCCAGAGGATGGTATTATTGGAAAGAAGGATGATCCCATCAGAACAAGATCCTTTCTAAGATCATCTGAAGCATCACTATTTGGACTAGTGTCAGAAATTGAACCATCTTCTGTAGAAGAAGCTCTGCAAGACAATGATTGGATTATTGCCATGCAAGAAGAGCTAAATCAATTCAGCAGAAATGATGTATGGGATCTAGTTCAAAGACCTCAAGGATTCAATATAATTGGTACAAAATGGGTCTTCAGAAATAAATTAAATGAGAAAGGAGAAGTTGAGAGGAATAAGGCAAGGCTGGTTGCTCAAGGGTACAGTTAACAGGAAGGTATTGATTACACTGAGACATATGCTCCAGTGGCAAGGTTAGAATCTATACGCCTTCTTATTTTCTTTGCTGCACAAAATAACATCACTCTGTATCAGATGGATGTTAAAAGTGCCTTTCTTAATGGTATTATAGAAGAGGAAGTTTATGTCCACCAACCTCCTGGTTTTGAAAATGAAAATTTTCCAGATCATGTTTTCAAATTAAAGAAATCTCTATATGGATTAAAACAAGCTCCCAGAGCTTGGTATGAGAGATTGAGCAACTTTCTTCTGGAGAAGAATTTCATCAGAGGCAAAATGGATACAACTCTATTCTGTAAAACAATTAAGAAAGATCTTCTAATTTGCCAAATTTATGTAGATGATATTATTTTTGGATCAACAAATATTATGCTTGGAAAGGAGTTTGCTACATGTATGCAGGCAGAATTGAAATGAGCATGATGGGAGAACTCAGATTCTTTCTAGAAATCCAAGTTAATCAAACTCCAGAGTGCACCTACATACATCAGACAAAGTATGTTAAAGAACTTCTGAAGAAATCCAACATGTCTGACAGCAAGCTGGCAAAGACTCCAATGCATCCTACTAGCTCACTTGGCAAAGAAGAGGTAAGTAAGAAAGTAGATCAGAAGCTCTACAGAGGTATGATTGGCTCTCTTCTTTATCTTACTGCTTCTAGACCTGACATATTGTTCAGTGTTTGTCTGTGTGCTAGATTCCAATCAGATCCTAGAGAATCACACTTGACAGCTGTCAAGAGGATTCTAAGGTATCTGAAAGGTACTTCTAATGTGGGTTTGTGTTACAGAAAATCTGATGATTTCAAATTAGTTGGATTCTGTGATGCTGACTACGCTGGAGACAGAGTGGAAAGAAAAAGTACTTCTGGAAGTTGTCAATTTCTAGGAAGAAATTTAATCTCCTGGTACAGCAAGAAGCAACCCACAATTGCACTTTCAACCACAGAGGCTGAATACATTGCTGCTGCTGGATGTAGCACGCAGATGCTCTGGATGAAGAGTCAACTAGAAGATTATCAAATTTTTGAGAGTAACATTTCTATCTTTTGTGATAATACTTCTGCTATATGTTTGTCCAAGAATCCTATTTTACATTCTAAGGCAAAACATATAGAAATTAAGCATCATTTCATCAGAGACTATGTTCAGAAGGGAATCATAAATTTAGCCTTTTTTGATACAGATCATCAATGGGCAGATATTTTTACAAAACCCCTTGTTGAAGATAGATTTAATTTTATTCTGAAAAATATTGGTATGGATTTTTGTCCAGAATGATATTTATCAGAAGCAAATTGTTACAGATGCAAAAATGCTTAAATACTCTGAAGTATTTCTTCTGTTTATTTATTCTATTCTGATTAATTTTTCTGATGTGAAACTCTGAACTAACCATCTTTAGAAGTTCTGAACGTTGGCTAACGTTTCAGTTCTTAAGAGAATTCAGAACAGCATGCAAGTAAACACGTGTCACACAAAATCTGAAGAGGTGGCGTGTACATAACTGAAGAGACGTTTGAGGTGAAGTTTGAATAGTAAGAATCTTGGTTTTCCCCCCAAATTGTCAGAAGCATTTAATGTTTTGAAATGATTTTTATTCTCTTCATTTAATGCTTGCTCAAACGTGCGTTTTTCTGACTTTTGATGTGCCTAAGTGTTTAGTATAAATACTTGTCTTGTATTCACTTTCACACTTTTCACTCTCAGAATTTACATGCGTTTTCATCTCCTATTTTCTCTGCATAAAAACCCAAAACCTAAGTGTTTGAAAAAGCATTCTTCAATGGCGTCTTCTTCATCAACAACTGCTCAGTTCCAATCTACTATGGATGTTGTGACTTCATAAAACTTGGGTGTTGCTCCATATTCTCCTCCCAAAAGAACACTTCTAACGCCTGTTGATAAACTAGAAGTTCTGTGTGAATCTATGGTTGGGTTTGATTCTCTGGCTGATAATGGATTTGAATTTCGTTCCATAATTAGAGCTCAAGGATGGGTTAAATACTTTGATAGGCTGTTTGGACCAGTTTACCCTCTCCTTGTGAAAGAATTCTGGATTCATGCATCAGTTTATCCCAAGTTCATCTTATCATCTGTGCTGGGAAAAGAGATTATCATCACAGAGGATCTGATAAGAAGATTGATAGGTTATGAAGAAACAGATGGTGTTTTCCACTTGTCAGCTGGGCGTATGGACATGGAAGAGGTTTATGAGGAAGTTATGACTGCTGGTCAAGCTTCTAACAGATTCAAAGATCTGAAGCCTGATTACAAGATCTGGGCCAAGATCTTCATGGGATGCATCCACCACAGAAAATCAACCAATTCTCCAGATTATGTCAACAATGAACAGATTTACTTCATGTACTGCCTTAGTCAGAGCACCAAGGTAGATCTTCCATACATTTTGTTCATCCATCTGTGGAATCATATCAATGCATCTAGAGAATCTGTGAAAGAGAAAGGCCAGAAGATCAGGACTTGGATCCCCTTTGGAAGGTTGATCTCAGATCTTCTCACTGAAAATGGTTTAGTGACTGCTCTGTACGCTGCTGGGGTTACAGAGGAATTAGAGTTTATTATGGGAAAGCCTCTGAACGCTAAAAGTCTTCTGAGACTCAAAATTGTTGATGAACTCACTACTGCTCCAAAGAGGCTGAATATGTCTGAATTGAATAAGAGGGTTCCTGTAGCTGACTTTCCTCTATTCTTTCCTGAAGAACCCAGACATATAGTGCTTATGTATATAGAGGAATGCAAGAAGGAAGGAATACCTGTTCCAGCTAATGTGTTTCAGCTTGTCAAACAACCACTACCAGATGCAGGAGAAGAAGAAGAAGTACCACTTCAGAGGAAAAGGACTCAGCCTGCAGAAGAATCTGAACCTGTCCAGAAGAAGGTCAAGATTGCTGAGAAGCCCAAGAAGCTCTTGAAGAGAAAAGAGTCTGAAGAAGCTGCCTCTGTACCTGCCAAGAGGATTAAAGTAAAAGGTACTAAGTGTAATACCCCAAATTTTACCCTTTCTTTTTTATTTTTATTTTAAATTCTTATTAACCTAATAAATTAACCTTTTTTTTAGATCTTGTTTTTTTAACTAATAATAATTTAATTAAATTTTTTTTTTATAACTTTACTAATATTTTTTTTATTAACTTTTTTTTTTCTATTTAGTTTATTTATTTAAAGCTCTTCTTACTAACTTTTAGGATTTAGATTAAAATTTAACTTTTTTTTTTCTTTTCTTCAAGAGTAAATTTTTTATAACCTTTTTTTAAATTAATTTCTAACACATTTTTTAATCAAATTCTAATATTTTTTTTAAAAATAAAAATCTAACTTCTTTTTAAAATTAAATCTTTTTTCTAACTTTTTTTTAAATCTTTTTCTAACTCCTCTTTAAAGTTAAATCTTTTTCTATCTTTTTTTAAAATTAAATCTTTTTTTTCTAACTATTTTTAAAATTAAATCCTTTTTCTAACTACTTTTTTTAAAACTAAATCTTTTTTTTTCTAACTTTTTTAAAGTTAAATATTTTTTTCTAACTTTTTTTTAAAACTAAATCTTTTTTTCTAACTTTTTTAAAGTTAAATATTTTTTTCTAACTTTTTTTTAAAACTAAATCTTTTTTTCTAACTTTTTTAAAGTTAAATATTTTTTTCTAACTTCTTTTTATAAAGTTAAATCTTTTTTTCTAACTTTTTTTTAAAATTAAATCTTTTTTTTCTAACTATTTTAAAAATTAAATCTAACCTTTTTTTTATAAATTAAATCTATCCTAACTTTTTTTTAAAATTAAATCTAAATCTTTTTTTTGACACCTTTATTTTTCAAATTAAAATTCTAAATTCTTTTTAAAATTAAATTCTAACGCCCTTTTCTTTTTTCTTTTTTTTTAAATTTTAAATTCCTTTTAAAATTAAATTCTAACAGTTTTTAAAATAATTCTAGCATTTTTTAAAACCAACATTCAAATTTTTTTTTTATTCTAACTCATTTTTTTTTTAAAACTCTAATTTTTATTTAACTTGAAACTCTTATTTTCTTTGCTAACTTTTAAATTTAAATCCCAACACTTTTTTAATCTAATCCAATCTTAATGAATTCCAGATAGAGTTAAATCAAATCAATCAGATCAATCATCATCATAAGAAAATCAGATCTAAATATCAACATCACCATCATTGAATCAAATCTGAAATCATCATAAAAATTCATTCAAATCAAATCCGAGATTGAAAAAGATTGAGATATTCAAATTAAATCTGAGATTAAAAAAGATTTAAAAATCAAGTATAAAAGGGACGGAAATCATAACAAGAAGGGAGAACTTTTTTCGTAAAATCCAAGCAAACTCCGTCAAAAATCCTCTAGCCTCAGGACAAAGCATCATCGGCCATCATCATTCCGTAAGGATCAAAAGATATAATTACAATTTTTGTGTTGCTTTTCATGTTTTTTCAGGAAAAAGAGATGAAGAAGACAAATCGGCGGTCATGCAAAAGAAGAAGAAGATAACATCCGTGAGAGGCAAACAAGAAGGAGAGGAACACACGCAAACTCAGAGAGCAGAGAGAAGAAGAGTGATGACCGGCCCAACCCTCTTTTTTATTATTTATTGTTTTTCCATTTGTTATTTTATTTTGTTTATCTTTTTTTAAAAAAATCAAGAAGACCCTTTCTTTTTTATAATCAAAAACCTTTTTCAAATTAATTAAAACTCTTTTTAAATAAAATAATCAAATGTTTTTTCAAATAATAAAACTTTTTTATAACTTTAAAGTAAAACGTGTTTTTAACTAACATTAAGATTTTTTAAATTAAACCAATTGTTTTTTTTAATGATTAAATCTTTTTTTCAAAATATTATCACTAAAACTCCTTTTTTAGAATAATTAACCAAACTTTCACTTTTTTATTAATAAATTTTTTTAAAACTCAAAACTCTTTTAATTAAAATTAATCTCTCTTTTCACAAATTTAAATCCTTGGTTAAAAAGACCATAAAAGTCCTCCAAAATTCATACGGTTTGTTTCTCGTTCAATTTTGATTTCGTTTTCGTCTAACCCCACATACTGACATTTTTGTTTGTTTTGTTTCTTGCAGCTATTATGTTCAATTTGAAACTTATTTTCGGTTTTATATTTAGCTATTATAATTGTAACTGCTTATGGGATGTAATTTTGCGAGACAATTGTCGCATTTATCTTTCCGCACTTTATTTTCTGCCGTTGTATGTATATTTAATTTCATCGCATCTTTATAATTAATTTCACTCCTCCGAAGGAATTAGGTCTAGCCGTTTGACCGCCGTGTCAATAGTCCTCAACTTCAAACCCTTACAACCTCACAAACCCTAATTTTCACAAATGCCTCGCCGCAGGCAAAATTACAATTTTACCCCTAGCATTAGGTCAAAGAGCCGCCGCGCTCATTTTAGGGTTTCTCGCCGTGGAATCCCTAATTTAACCCTAATTACCACTCAACATTTCAACGTAGAGATTTGGAGTTTCTACACTCCACGTAAACGTGTCCTTAAGATGCGTTTATTCCCCTTGAGACCTTGACCACAGTCAAGAAGTTTCTAACCTCCCTATTGAGAGGAACTACGATTACTCTGATTCCACTCTCGTAAGGATACGTAGGCACAAGATGCGATGTCTTGCCGAGTAAACTTAGAATTAACCCCTTAGGTCTTTTTTCTCACTTTTAACCTTTGTACATATATCTTAAGCAAATAAATAAAGCAAAATAGTAAGCATCTGAACAAAAGGTTCCTGTAGAGTACTACAGAAGTTTAGGGTGCTAATACCTTCCCTAAATTTAACCAACCCCCGAACCCTAGATCTTTCCCCGCATTGTGTTTACGATGCAAAAATAGGTTTTCCCTCTTTTGACCTTTTCCTTCGGATAAATCAAAGAGCGGTTGTGAATTGAATTGTGATTCAAACTCATTAATAGTTTGTGATCCTATTTCCACCGCAACAGAAAATGGCGACTTCACTGGGGACAATCTCTTAACTTTTGAGGGTTATCCCTAACTTGTTCATATTTATTACTATCTGTGACATTATTCATTTGCATGTATATATTTGTGCTTTGATTGTGGGACTGTTCCTTGTGCTGTGAGATAGGTCCTACACCCGGATCTAGTGTACCTTAGGTAAATGGCAATAGACCAAGGAAACTGTACGACGTATATCGATACGGTTGATCTGGTGGCCATGGTTAGTGCGACTTCTTGGTTGGTGCTTATATTCCTTAAGTCAAGTTGAGGATAATATTGAGGCTGCCATATGTTGTCAACGCACTAACTGACTTTTAGAACCCTAGTTAACTCATCTTGGCCTTTAGAAAGTAGTGAGGTAACCGGCTTTGGTGCAGACTGAAGTTGGTTGACACTCGATACTACGCTCATTGAGATCTTAAACTTGGAGGGTTTTGGTTGGCAAGTAAGTTGCCTTCTGAACAACCACCCTTGTGAAGGATCAATGATATTGAGATCCCTTAGAACCTGGTTACTTTTGTAGGACAGGATGAACCACCTAACTTCAGGGGAGGGTACTTGCCTTTGAACCTCATGCAAGCCTTTAACCTAGGACTTTGTGTGTTTTCATGCATTGCATCCATAAAGCATCTCATCGCATTGTATTTCAGGGAGTTCAAACATCATTTACGGATATCGCGGGATACCGCAAATGAAAAAAATATAAACTGAAAAAACAAGAAAAAGATTTCCTTGGTACCCCACGACATTAGTAAATGTTTTGAATTCCATGAAATCTTCATTTACATTCACATTTTAGCATCATTTACTTTTTTGCATTGCATGTGTCTCCCGATTTCTCACACTCGGTTCTCTCACCTTCCAGTTTCGTCACCCTGAGTTCTCGGCACCAATACAACACCAGAGCTCAAACTCGGAAAAGAATGGAGGATCAGGCAAAAGAGATTGATCGCCTTAGCAATGAACTCGAAGACCTTCGAGGGGGTATGGGGCGTATGATGGAATTGTTACATGTCATGAATGCTAAGATGGATACCCAGCCCACTGTTGTTTCTGAGATTACCGGCGTTACTGTGGACCCTCCACCAAGTGTGACCGTAGCAAGGGACCCACCTTATGGTCTTGCTCAGGGTTTTGTGCCTCCTCAAGCCACTGTTCCGATTAATCAACCTGTTCAGCAAGCCGTGCCCTTGTTTTCTGAAGTTTCTAGGGGGGCTCCTATCTTTGCACCACCTGTTGTACACACTCGTGCGCAACCGTACTTCAATGAGACAGCTTTTGATAATCTTGATGAGAATGCTGAGGGTTATGAGAAACATGATAAGCTTCGTGAGGAAGTAAACACTATCGTCCAGAGATTGAAAAAGGTAGAGGGTGATCAAATTTTTGGGACTGCTGCAAGGGATGTTTGTTTGGTTTCAGGTTTGGTTATTCCCCCAAAGTTCAAAACTCCGAACTTCGATCGTTATGAAGGTGCCACCTGTCCTAAGAGTCATCTGATCATGTATTATCGCAAAATGGCTGCCCATGTTGAGAATGATAAACTGATGATTCATTGCTTCCAAGATAGTTTGAAGGGTGCTTCCTCCAAGTGGTATTTAACTTTAGACCAGTCTCGCATTAAGAGTTTCCAGGATTTATCTGACGCTTTCATCAAACACTACAAGTACAATATGGATCTGGCTCCTGACAGAAGACAGTTGCTGAGTATGTCACAAAAGAATTCTGAGTCATTCAAAGAGTATGCTCAAAGGTGGAGAGAGACTGCTTCGCAGGTAGAACCTCCTTTGACCGAGAAAGAGTTAGCTGATTGGTTTGTCGACACAGTCCGTCCAGAATTTTACGAGAGAATGGTGGGCAGTGTGACTTCAAATTTCTCCGACATCGTTGCTGTGGGTGTCAAGATTGAATTGGGTATGAAAAGTGGTAAAATGACAAATAATCATGGTACTTCTAAGGATCAGCCGAAGAAACCTCCGTATAGCTCCCAGAAAAAGGAGAGTGAGACTAATGCTATATCCTCTGGTAGACCAAGGGAACGCTTTTATCGACATCCGCAAGGTTATGCTCAACCTCAAGGGTACCCAGTCCAATATGCTCAACAACCCTATGTGGCAGCTATTACACCTTCTTTCAATCAACAGGTTCCCATGTATCAACCTATGCAACAACCTCCTGTTTATCCGCCTCCTGTCAACTACCTACAGGCACCCATTACTCCTGCTCCTCAACAGCCAAAGAGTCCGGCTCCTCGCCAGAATATGCCGAATAGAAGAACGTATAAGCCTTGTCCGCCGATTCCAATGACTTTTACCGAGTTGTATCCCTCTTTGGTCAAGCAGGGTCTCATCACTACTCGGGCTTTGGGTCCGCCTCCTAATCCTCTACCCGCCAATTACAACGCCGCCGCTCATTGTTTATTTCATGAGGGTGCGCCTGGTCATGATCTGGAGAATTGTTATGCTCTCAAAAATATTGTCAGGGATCTATTGGAAAAGAAGATTTTGTCATTTGAAGATCCTCAACCAAATGTTAAGAAGAACCCTTTCCCTAACCATGAGAGTGTCAATGCCGTTAGTGTTGATTCGGGGGATGGTTATGCCCTTGACGTTGAACAGATTAAGACTCCTCTCAAAATGTTCCATTCGAAACTGTTTGAAGCTGGTTTAGTAGATACTTCCCACGTTGCATGTGTAAGTTGTGAAGCCAGTACTAAGGGTTGTGTGTTAGTTCAGAACGATGTTCAGAGGCTGATTAATGAGGGTGTTTTACAAGTGACAAGCCAAGCCAAGAAGGATGTAGTCGCTGTGGTTGAGCCTGTTTTCCATCAGCCTGAATCAAAGGGTAAGGTACCAGTGTTTAATTTATCAGGGGCAGGCTCCGCCAACCTCGTGTTCGATATACCAAGGTCGTATATCCCTGAAGTGAATCAGCCTAAGCCTATAGTTATTCGAAGACCGAGTCCGTTTCCTTTCAGTGATCCTAAAGCTGTGCCTTGGAAATATGACGTGACTATGATCAACGAAGAATCTGGGAAAATTATTTTGAAGCAACGACTGAAAACTGTTGAAGATGTGACCAGCGTAACTGGGGCAAGCCATGACGACTCACAATGATCGTAAACCAGACGTTCTTTCCATTGAGGCTCCGCCAAAGGAAACTGTTGCTCTTAGATTTCATAAACATTTAGAAGGATTTTTCCGACAGTTCATTTGTTTATTTATATGCATTTCTCTTTGATTAAGCATATTTAGCATGTACGAACTTGTTTATCTTTGATTAATTAATGCGACACATATGTTTGTCTTGAATAAATCCATTCGTTTCACTCATTCAAAAAACGTTTTCATAAATCATAATGCCAACTTTACCCGATCTCTTGTTCTGATGGAGAATTGGGGGGAGGATGACGAACCCAAAACGTCAGATTTCTTGTCGTATGCTTTCGATTGAAACCCGCTGATGATGTAAGGCATTGTTTCAAATCCCAAACACTGGAGATATAAGGATGTTAATCCCTAGTCAACCCTTTGAGCCTTGAAGTAGGAGTTTTTCTTTCTTTTTAAGAACCTTCATCCTAACCTGGGGCAGGGTAGGTTTCAGTTAAACCGATCGAGCGCTTAGACTCTTAAAAAGGAAGAGCCAACCTTCGAGAATTTATCCTTAGCATCTTAAGAAGTCCAATACAATGGCTATCCCTCAGTTACCTAAGGAGTGGGGCAGTCACGAGTCTTTCAAAAGATTTACACGACTTGTGCATAAAAGAATATTAAAAAAAAGAGCCCGCTAAGTCAAAACCTATGAAGGAGACTTAGGCAAAACTGGGGCATCCCGCTGGACTCCAAAGTCAGATCAAAAGACGTTGTCCAGGCAAAAGTTAGGGAATAAAAGCAAAACTAGAGGGTACAATAAAAAGAACAAAATCGTGTGAACAATTGCCATTAGAAATAGGTGAGTGACTGCCATGTCCAAAGCCTTGATAAGTTCTCGACCATAGCAAATCCGCTTGAGATATGAGCGTTCGTATCCGGTTAACTGAATTAGGATTGGAGAACATCACGAAGAATGGGTGGGTACAAATATAATTTTGAGCCTTTATCCTTTGTTTCTTAAACCGTGAACCGAGCCACGATACAACCTTTAAAAGACCTAATTGAAGTAGGACTTCGGTTGAAAGCATACTTGACAAGATCACGTTTCCTGACTCCTACGAGCTATGCTCAAAAATTCATGTTGGCATTATAATTCAAACTTATATCCTAACCAGTGATCTCGGTCACGAGTTGTTGAGGTATCTTTTTCAAAACAAAAAAACAAAAAATTCAAGACAAATATATGCGTACATTGATAAGCTCAGGATAGGCATTTCAGGCATGATGACTTTGCTTGATATCTTAGAGATTTACATATGGACATAACCCGTGGAACTTGATGATCCTGCTAAACAGGGGCAGGCAGTTTCCCAATTCGCTTACCAACGCGAGTCTGACGTTCTTAAGAGCTATTTCCCAAAGATTTCATCGTAACACGATTAATTTGTGCCAGTTACGTCGAGACCTGACAAATCTCTCAAAGAGTTTGAGAACAATGGGGCAACCGGACTCGGTGTTCTCTATAAAATCCTCTTGAGATGACCCTACCTCGCAACGCAAGTATCCTGGGGCACCATGTTTTTGAAGAAACAAATGGCGGCTACTATAAGGTCCTGCAAGATCAAAACCGTGGGATTTCACAATTTTTTCATGCACCCGATGGATTTTACTCACAACGGCCTTCATACCCCAGTAAGCCTCAGTGTTGCAACAGGTTCCTAAACCATTGCTCTGATTTAGTCCCCAGCGAGACTCTAAGCTGACAATACTTTGGATGGAGCCAGTGGTCTCTAAGGCATCAGAGATTTCACTGACATGCTCCCAGTGACAGTCCCCAGCGAGACTATAAGCTGACAACTTTTTTTTTTTTTTGGGTAACTCGAAAGTGTCCCTCAGGTTTTCTTCTCCCCATAAGAAGGCGTGATACTGTACACCACAAGCAGATTACCTTCCCTCAGAGAATTCAGAACTTTAAAACCAGATCCGGTTCTACCATTGATCTTTCTTACCCATGATTGACGTATTGGTTGCAGAGAACGCAGGGTATCTCCGTCGAGATGTTTATTTCATCTCTCGTCCCGTCTCTAGTCTGTTTCGTCAGCATATGCAAGGGCATAAGCATCACATGCCTATATTCATTACATATTCATTACATATTCATTACATACTCATTTCATAACATCTTGCATAGTTACATACATAGACATCAACATACATTCATATTAACATATCCATTAACATACGCGATAACATGCACAGGTTCATCGTGTCTCCATCATTGGTCGTTACCACCGAGTAATTGGGGTTTGTCCATTCTCTCCAAATAGATTGTCAGCCCTAAGCATAAAATGCTTACTTGTTTCCAGTTTCCCCACAGAGCTCGATCCTCGTGGATGACGGTTACTTCAACTATCTTTCCTCGCCAGGATTAGATATTTACCCTTCGAGATCATTCCCTCGATGGAGTTTTTATTTCCAGTCTTCTTTCTAGCTCGATCCTAGATTGAATCTCAGTCTTGTCGGTCGTCAATCCCAACCGGACGTGCATTTATTTTGCACCATCTAAAATTTTCACCATACATTGGCAGATACGCGACTATCTCGCTTGAGAAGTTTATCACTGTACCCGGACGTGCATTTATTTTGCACTATCTTTCAAGAAAATCAACTACAATCCTTTACAGATACACGCTAATTCACGCCTGGAAAATATATCAGTACAACACTTTACAATCCTACATGTTACAACCCTTTACACTTTACATTTTACAGCATCAACATACGACATTTCTCACCTAAGAAGTCGATCATATCCTCGTTATGACTCGCATCAAATGGCCATCTCCATGGAGCAGTTGGGCTTCCATTTACCTGCCGTCTTGAGGTTTGAACCAAATCGTATTCAGGAGAGCACGATCTTGAGTTACGGGGAGGTTTGAGCAGTTTCATATTCAGGAGAGCACGATTCTGAAGTTATGAAGAAGTTCATTTATCCTTTAGTAAAAGAAGGAACGGAATCATATTCAGGAGAGCACGATTCTGAGTTATGAGGAAGTTCAGTTGGCCGTTTTTCAGGAGAGCACGATTCTGAAGAATGAAGAAATTTCAGGAACCGAATCATATTCAGGAGAGCACGATTCTGAGTTATGAGGAAGTTCGATTATCCAGTTTCATATTCAGGAGAGCACGATTCTGAAATATGAGTATCTTCAGTCATTCAGTTTCATATTCAGGAGAGCACGATTCTGAAATGTGAAGAAATTCAGTCATCCAGTTTCATATTCAGGAGAGCACGATTCTGAAATATGAAGAAATTCAGTCATCCAGTTTCATATTCAGGAGAGCACGATTCTGAAATATGAGTATCTTCAGTCATCCAGTTTCATATTCAGGAGAGCACGATTCTGAAGTATGAGTATATTCAGTTTCATATTCAGGAGAGCACGATTCTGAAATATGAAGAAATTCAGTCATCCAGTTTCATATTCAGGAGAGCACGATTCTGAAATATGAGTATATTCAGTCATCCAGTTTCATATTCAGGAGAGCACGATCCTGAAGTATGAGGAAGTTCAGTTTACCCTTTTCATGTTCAGGAGAACATAATCTTGAAGCATGAAGAAGTTTATTTATCCTTCAGTAAGAGAAGAATCAGAATCGTATTCCAGGCGCCGACCTTAAATGCGAGAAGATTTATTTATCAGATAAGCAGCAGCCTCTTTATTTGAGTGCTTATCCATTTTTTGCACATAAGTCCCTTCCAACGATAAGTGACAGTTCTCCCTCGAGAAGCTTATCAGGGCAATTCCCATCAAAGTCCATTTATTTTGGCATACAGCCGGTTTTTTTACCTTGTATATTTGCTACGGATTCCCGAAAAGTCCGTTTGATCCTGTCACGAGGGATAGTTTACAGAAGCTTGGATGTTATTCTTTGCTCAATGCTCCAGCATTCTGTGATCGATCTTGCAATCGTACGCGATCCAGTTTTATTTTTAGATTCCCCAGTGGAGGCCGTCTCATAGGTACCATCTCCATTTGAGAATCTCGTTCCTTTTCTAAAAAAAGACAATTGGTCGTGTTCGCACCAGTTGACCACCATTTTTAGAATTCCCCAGTGTTGTACTGTGTCCTAGCGCGTCGTTTCCCCCGGTGTGTTCTTCTCGTAGCGTCTGTCCCTGTGTCGTCGTATTCGTCAGCATTTTCACATCCATCATTCCAGCATACGCATCATATCATATTCATGGCATCGTCTACATTAGTCTGTTCTCGCTTGGTCCATAGCATTGCATATCGCCACATATAAGGGCAAAATTTTCGGTTATCTATATTTAAATCCCTCCACCATGATTCCTCGAGTCTCCGCCACTCAAATCATCCGGTGTAGCTATTTAAATAGGGGCAACTGTAATACCCCAAATTTTACCCTTTCTTTTTTATTTTTATTTTAAATTCTTATTAACCTAATAAATTAACCTTTTTTTTAGATCTTGTTTTTTTAACTAATAATAATTTAATTAAATTTTTTTTTTATAACTTTACTAATATTTTTTTTATTAACTTTTTTTTTTCTATTTAGTTTATTTATTTAAAGCTCTTCTTACTAACTTTTAGGATTTAGATTAAAATTTAACTTTTTTTTTTCTTTTCTTCAAGAGTAAATTTTTTATAACCTTTTTTTAAATTAATTTCTAACACATTTTTTAATCAAATTCTAATATTTTTTTAAAAATAAAAATCTAACTTCTTTTTAAAATTAAATCTTTTTTCTAACTTTTTTTTAAATCTTTTTCTAACTCCTCTTTAAAGTTAAATCTTTTTCTATCTTTTTTTAAAATTAAATCTTTTTTTTCTAACTATTTTTAAAATTAAATCCTTTTTCTAACTACTTTTTTTAAAACTAAATCTTTTTTTTTCTAACTTTTTTAAAGTTAAATATTTTTTTCTAACTTTTTTTTAAAACTAAATCTTTTTTTCTAACTTTTTTAAAGTTAAATATTTTTTTCTAACTTTTTTTTAAAACTAAATCTTTTTTTCTAACTTTTTTAAAGTTAAATATTTTTTTCTAACTTCTTTTTATAAAGTTAAATCTTTTTTTCTAACTTTTTTTTAAAATTAAATCTTTTTTTTCTAACTATTTTAAAAATTAAATCTAACCTTTTTTTTATAAATTAAATCTATCCTAACTTTTTTTTAAAATTAAATCTAAATCTTTTTTTTGACACCTTTATTTTTCAAATTAAAATTCTAAATTCTTTTTAAAATTAAATTCTAACGCCCTTTTCTTTTTTCTTTTTTTTTTAAATTTTAAATTCCTTTTAAAATTAAATTCTAACAGTTTTTAAAATAATTCTAGCATTTTTTAAAACCAACATTCAAATTTTTTTTTTATTCTAACTCATTTTTTTTTTAAAACTCTAATTTTTATTTAACTTGAAACTCTTATTTTCTTTGCTAACTTTTAAATTTAAATCCCAACACTTTTTTAATCTAATCCAATCTTAATGAATTCCAGATAGAGTTAAATCAAATCAATCAGATCAATCATCATCATAAGAAAATCAGATCTAAATATCAACATCACCATCATTGAATCAAATCTGAAATCATCATAAAAATTCATTCAAATCAAATCCGAGATTGAAAAAGATTGAGATATTCAAATTAAATCTGAGATTAAAAAAGATTTAAAAATCAAGTATAAAAGGGACGGAAATCATAACAAGAAGGGAGAACTTTTTTCGTAAAATCCAAGCAAACTCCGTCAAAAATGCTCTAGCCTCAGGACAAAGCATCATCGGCCATCATCATTCCGTAAGGATCAAAAGATATAATTACAATTTTTGTGTTGCTTTTCATGTTTTTTCAGGAAAAAGAGATGAAGAAGACAAATCGGCGGTCATGCAAAAGAAGAAGAAGATAACATCCGTGAGAGGCAAACAAGAAGGAGAGGAACACACGCAAACTCAGAGAGCAGAGAGAAGAAGAGTGATGACCGGCCCAACCCTCTTTTTTATTATTTATTGTTTTTCCATTTGTTATTTTATTTTGTTTATCTTTTTTTAAAAAAATCAAGAAGACCCTTTCTTTTTTATAATCAAAAACCTTTTTCAAATTAATTAAAACTCTTTTTAAATAAAATAATCAAATGTTTTTTCAAATAATAAAACTTTTTTATAACTTTAAAGTAAAACGTGTTTTTAACTAACATTAAGATTTTTTAAATTAAACCAATTGTTTTTTTTAATGATTAAATCTTTTTTTCAAAATATTATCACTAAAACTCCTTTTTTAGAATAATTAACCAAACTTTCACTTTTTTATTAATAAATTTTTTTAAAACTCAAAACTCTTTTAATTAAAATTAATCTCTCTTTTCACAAATTTAAATCCTTGGTTAAAAAGACCATAAAAGTCCTCCAAAATTCATACGGTTTGTTTCTCGTTCAATTTTGATTTCGTTTTCGTCTAACCCCACATACTGACATTTTTGTTTGTTTTGTTTCTTGCAGCTATTATGTTCAATTTGAAACTTATTTTCGGTTTTATATTTAGCTATTATAATTGTAACTGCTTATGGGATGTAATTTTGCGAGACAATTGTCGCATTTATCTTTCCGCACTTTATTTTCTGCCGTTGTATGTATATTTAATTTCATCGCATCTTTATAATTAATTTCACTCCTCCGAAGGAATTAGGTCTAGCCGTTTGACCGCCGTGTCAATAGTCCTCAACTTCAAACCCTTACAACCTCACAAACCCTAATTTTCACAAATGCCTCGCCGCAGGCAAAATTACAATTTTACCCCTAGCATTAGGTCAAAGAGCCGCCGCGCTCATTTTAGGGTTTCTCGCCGTGGAATCCCTAATTTAACCCTAATTACCACTCAACATTTCAACGTAGAGATTTGGAGTTTCTACACTCCACGTAAACGTGTCCTTAAGATGCGTTTATTCCCCTTGAGACCTTGACCACAGTCAAGAAGTTTCTAACCTCCCTATTGAGAGGAACTACGATTACTCTGATTCCACTCCCGTAAGGATACGTAGGCACAAGATGCGATGTCTTGCCGAGTAAACTTAGAATTAACCCCTTAGGTCTTTTTTCTCACTTTTAACCTTTGTACATATATCTTAAGCAAATAAATAAAGCAAAATAGTAAGCATCTGAACAAAAGGTTCCTGTAGAGTACTACAGAAGTTTAGGGTGCTAATACCTTCCCTAAATTTAACCAACCCCCGAACCCTAGATCTTTCCCCGCATTGTGTTTACGATGCAAAAATAGGTTTTCCCTCTTTTGACCTTTTCCTTCGGATAAATCAAAGAGCGGTTGTGAATTGAATTGTGATTCAAACTCATTAATAGTTTGTGATCCTATTTCCACCGCAACACTAAGACTTCTGTCACTTCTGCAAATATTGTTATTAATGATTCAAATACTAAGTCTGTTCCAAAACCACCTGTTACTCAAACCACTTCTGTTACTGCTCCTAGTTCTGTTTCACCTCAAAAACAAACAACTGCTTCTGTATCAAAACCATCTCAATCCAAAATACACATCAAACACTTTGTTCCACGTCCATCACCATCAGAATCACAACCAACAGAACCACAACCATCAAAACAACAACAATCTGAAAAACAAAAATCTGATCAACCATAAACCTCTGAACATCCAGAAAACCAAACCAAAGAAGTTCAACCAAAAAAAGCCTCTGACAATCCACCATCAAATAATCCACCTTCTGAACCTGTTGCACCTGTTACTTCTAAACCCACAAAAGTAACTTCTGCTCCTGTTTCATCAGAACCACCATCCCATCAATCTGATATTCCTTCAGAACCTACCAACACATCTGAACCTCATATCCCTGATACAGAAGTTCTTGATGTCACTCCACTAAAAACAGTGTTTCAAGTATCTTCTACCTCTTGTACACCTACAACATCCTCCAACTCATCAGAATCATAAATCCACCCAGATTTCCTTATCTCTCCATCCAAATACTCTGAGATGAACCAACCTGAACCTGAACCTGAACCTACCATACCTTCTAAACTCCCATTCCATATCCTATGCTCCACCTGCACCAGCTTCTGAGTTATTAATTCCCAACTCCAATCCATCATCATCTGGTATATCTTGTGCCTAAGTTTCTTCTCTTTATCATAATCTATCTTATGGTTTCAAACTGAAAGATTTTTATGATAGAGTTGAACCTTCTGAACCCCTGAACCCTCTGAAACCAAAACTCAGACAGGCTCTTCCATCTGTGATCCTTTCCTATATTCAATCAATGAACAATGTAGGATCCTTAGCAACAATATCTGCTACATCTGGTAAAGCTGTTGTTTCAGCTTTGCAACCTGCATCTGATAACACAGTTGCATCTGTTGAACCACCCAACATCTGCTTTCATACCATACTCTAATGAACCCTTTGATGATGTTTGCCCACGCACAAGACCAAAACCTCATCTGCTTAATGCTTTAAACAGATCCTTACCTCAAAAACCAGAAATTCCTTTCATTCCATATTATCCCCCTCCTCTGATTTCCATCCAAAAATCAATTTTACCACCAACTCCCAAACCTAAACATATGACTCTGGAAGCCTTGCTTAAACCACAGCCCAAACTTAATATTGATCATTTATTTCAAACATTTTTGTAAGAATACATATGTCTTTAGGTACTGTCAGAAGAGATGCTCTGAAACAATGGATGCTAATGAATCTGACATCATCTGAAAGGATTCATCAATAGATTCATCACTGTAGCTTCAAATTTGAAGAACGTTTGTTCTGATGATGCAAAGCTCAGAGCTGAAAGGACTCTATTCTGGACTGTCAACAAAACTGAACCTCTGCTTCGTTTAGATGCTCCTCCACCTCCAACAGAACCTACTGCCAATGCTTTGACTATGACTCTGGTAGAACCCTCTTCAGGATCTACAGAACCAATGGCAATTGACTCTGTTCAGGCTGCAGAACCTCCACCTTCTTCATCTGAGATAAAGACAGAACATCCAGACTTTGAAGACAAGATTGCTGCTCTGGAGGCTGGTCAGTCAGAGATAAAATCCTGGATGGCTAAGCAAGATAAGAAGTCTGAGGATATGACAGAATGGATGTCAAAACAAGATGAGAAGAATGAAACTATGACTAAGTGGATGTCCAAGCAATAGCAATCCTCATCTGAGATTACAGATCTATTGAAGATGCTTTTGTCCAAACACTCTTAGATTTTTTTTATTCTAATGTTTTTGCATCTGTTGTTTGCATCTGAATTTTATTGCTATATATTCTGATGTTTACCTATGTACTCTTGCTCTGTTATTTGAATGAATCAGTTTTCTCCATTGAATTATCTTATTTATTGTTCCTTTTATTTGTCTTTTTAAAAGTTTTTACTTTTTGCTTATGACAAAAAAGGGGGGAGAAAATAAAGATCTGAACTGTTTAATATAACTTCGCTAGAATGAATCTTCAGACATATCTATTCTATCTAATATTTAAATTGACTATTTCAGAACATTTGATAAGAACACTCTATAAAAGAATCTCTGAGTCTCTCAGATCATTTGTCTTTTATCAAACTCTGAATCTTATATCTGCAAGACATTCTGACCCTTCAGAATGTTATAAGAACAAACAAGATCTAACTCTGAAGATTACTCAAGACAAAAGGGAAGTTTCTATTCCTTTTTCATATTTAACTCAGGGGAGATTCATCATCTCAGGGGGAGTTATAATTCTTTATGTTCAGTTAAATAAAATTTCTGATACTTTTTGTAATCATCAAAAAGGGGGAGATTGTTAGAACACAGATTGGTTCTTAATAATAACTCTTTGTTTTGATGATAACTGTTAGGAAATTTATATTTAAGAATTATATACTCTAAAATTTGTTTGAGAATTTTACTGCAGATTGAAATGAAATTAACTCTCTAGAAGCAAATCTGTTTTGAATTCAAGAAGTTATCCTGACTCTGAAGCACCAGATGCATCATACAGAAGAATCTGATTGCTCTTTACAGAAGATCCTGAGCGTAGTCTCCAGAAGGATCTGAAGCAAGAAGCTCCAGAACATTCTGAGTCAGAAGCATCTGAAGATAGTCAGAAGCATCTGAAGCTGAAGCATCTGATACAAAGAAGAATATTGTTTGAAGAGTTTCTCAAAGCATAATTCTACAGAAGTTTCTGAAAGTACCAACGCTGCCAAGTACTGAAGTTCTATGTCAAATATGCTCTGATGATCAACACGCTGAAAGCACACCTGCTGCAGAAGACTCTGATATAGCAAAGTTCTAAATATCATTAGAAGACTCTGATCCATTCAGACTCTGAAGAACTTGCTGAAACTGAAGAAGTAATTTTCAAGAATATATCTGTTGGAGTTATTCAACGTCTCTTTCCTCATTTGTGCTAGACACACTTACACAGACAAAAAGGATTTTTCTGTGCTATCTACTTTAAGGAAAGGTCACTTGATGTGAAGACAAAAAGGCTCAGACCTTTTTGAGACTCTCTTTTCAACGCTCAGCATCCTTGGATCAGCTGCCTATAAAAGGAGAACTTCACCACATTCTTCAGTGACACAATTTGCTGAAAAGAAATCATATTATTCTAAGCTCTCATTCTCTCATATTCTTCTTAGAATTTATTGTACTTAAACTTAAGAGAAAAATCACTGTTGTGATAAAAGCTTTATAGAAGCATTAATACTCTTGTATTTAATTTACATTGATTGTAAAGGTTATTCCTTAAGAGGATTCAGTTGGAATCAGTAGCTCTTGAGAAGGCTAAGAACAGTTGTTCTTAGGTGTTACTATTGTAATCAGTTTGATTTAATAGTGGATTAAGTCCTTGTTGAGAAAGGCAAATCACTCTAGGAAGGGTGGACTGGAGTAGTTGTTTAAACGAACCAGGATAAAAATAATTATGTGATTATTTTAAGGCTTAATCTTTCATACTTATTCAACCCCCCCTTCTAAGTATTATCTCACCTTCAATAATCATACTCCCTCATACAAGAAAGTGTGGATTGCAAGAACAAAGTCTGTTGAATGAGTATACGGAAATTGGGAGGATTCGTGCAAAGAACTTGCACAATATTTAATGGTACTCAAGACTTATGTTACGGAAACTATTACAATTTTGGGGACACTACTGACTTATACGTCGAACAGAACTTAGGTGTAAATAAATATAGAATATCCTATCGACTCTTTTGGGCGTTTCAACCATGCATCAAACGTTTTGTGTTCTACAAAGCTATTCTTAAAATTGGTGGAATATGGCTTTACGGGAAATACAAAGGCACATTACTTGTGGTAGTGGCACAAGGCGACAATAGTAATATTTTTTCCATTACCTTCGCTTTGGTTCAAGGCGAGACTCTTGGTGGTTAAAGTTTCTTTCTCAAGAATCTCAGAACACAGTTGGTCTATAGCCTAACCTCAGTTTGATTTCATACAAATATGCATCTATTGAGAGTGTGTATAATAATCACAAGAACATATGGAAAAATGCTCCCTCTAGCCATGTCTACTGCATTAGAAATATTGCACAAAATTTCATGCAAGAAATCAAATAGAAGAACCTTCGAAAAAGATTTGTGAATGCAGCGAATGCGTTAACTCAACCATCTTTCAGGCGCTACCGCGGAAAATTAATTGTCAAATTTGGATGCATTAAGGTGGGTGGATAATATTCCATTGAAGAAATGGACAATGGCATTTGACGAAGGACGCCGATGGGGCCACATAACAACAAACCTTGTGAATTCATGAACAACTGCTTCAAAGGCATTAAAAACCCTCCAATAATCGTGTTGGTGAGAGCAACCTATTTTAGGTTGGAATTGTTGTTCACATCTATAGGAGTATTAGAACAAAAATTTGATACAACTAATAAAATGGTAAGATTATATGGTATATGTCGTGAGTCCGAACACAATCGGGGAAATCATCCCAATGTTAGAGCAAGTTCTACATGATCATTTATTTTTTTTATTTAAAACTTTTTAACCATGGGGTGTGTGTGTGTATTCATCTTTTGGGTATAACAAAAATAAGATAAACACCCCTAAGCACCCATAAAACAAACAGTTTCCGCACACGAATAACACACAACATAGCATACCAACATAAATACGCATAAGACAACAACACAAACAACAAATTAAAAAGAATTAACACCACAATATGTCTAAGAGATTACAACAATCAAAACAATGTCATTTACAACAGATATCATATCCCTAACATTATAATCATCTTTAACTCGCACCACATACAGTGTATATTATTATTATCATCTGAAATTGAGATGTACGCAACAAGCCTCTCGGTAATTCTAATTCTTTCTCCACCATGAATCTATTCGTCTAACCAACTTTTCAAACTCCTTTCATGATGCTTAGAATTTTGGATGTTCGATAATTGCATTTTCATCAGAGATTTCGTTGCCGAATAACATACATGCCCATATCTTTTCTCAATTATGATAGAGCTAGTGAAGAAAATAAATAAATAAATAAATAAATATATATATATATATATATATATATATATATATATATATATATATATATATATATATATATATATATATATATATATATATATATATATATAATATATATATATATATATATATATATATATATATATATATATATATATATATATATATATATATATATATATATATATATATATATATGAAATTAAGTGTGAAGTAAATGATAGAAGACACATCTATTTATACTAAATAAATATAATACACACTTGCATTATATGAATTGGCGCCACTATTAAAAAAAGTATAAACTGACGTCAATTAGGCTCAATTAGGCTGACAAAACTATACACAGGTGTCAATTCAATGGCGCCACCGTTAAAAAAAATAAGTGTAGTTGTCAATTTGTATGGAGCCACAATTGCGCTCCAATATTTTTTGTTTAAAAGTCAAGTAGATTGAGAAATTTTTGAAATCGAGAATAAAATTAAAAATGTGAATTATTTGATAAAAGTATTGGTTTTATAAAGAGTCATGTTAAATTCATTATTTAAAATGTAGAAATACGGTAGCTTAAAAAATGAGAAGTATAAGAAGAAAATGTCTCAAATAACTCCAATTTTTAATTCTTCTAACAACTATGGTGTGAATCTATGTTAGCACAATTTTTTAAAGAGTCATATTAAATTCATTATTAAGAAGTAGAAATACGATAATATATAAAAAAGACAATGAGAAGTATAAGTAGAAAAAGATTCGAATAATTCAAATTTTTAATTCTCCTAACAACTCTAGTGTGAACACAAAGCAAACATGGAGACAAGTGAAACTTTCCTCCTTCGTTATTAATAGTTGCCGTAATGCAAGATGATGATGATGAAAATTTGTCGACGTAAGCAAATGAAGTAATATGCTACGAAATATGTTATGCATTATCTGAATTAAGCAATTATTTAATCTGAATGCACATGAAAACAAACTTATAAAATGGCATTAAGAAACTGTCATTCCAAACACATTCAAATCAAACTCACAAATTCAAAATGACTTCAGCTGATACCAATGGAAACATTGATCTAACCATTTTTCGTCAATACATATTTGATACACCAAATAAACTCAATTTCAACACCGATATCCAAAAAAAACGACTTCATTTTAGGGTTTGCCAGTGAAGACTACATAGAAGGAAAAGGCACAGGGAATTTCAAACCCACTTGGAACGGTAATGATCTCAGTCTTGAAAATCTAAAAACATTCAAGGATAACAATCCACAAGTGAGGGTGATGATAAGCATCGGAGGCGTTGGGCATGAATTTCCATTCAATCCATTCCATAAAGATACATGGGTTGTCTACGCTGTCAACTCGATCAAACAGATCATTGTTCGTTACAACCAGATCCATAAATCTCAAAACCTGATTGATGGTATTGATATACACTATGATGTAATCAAAACAGAGGAGAATGATTTTACCAACTTTGTTGGTGAAGTTATAAAGCAACTAAAGAATGACGCACCTTTGGCCATCAAAGTGGTATCAATTGCTCCAACAAAACTAGTTGAATCTTACTATGAAAAATTGTATTCGGAAAACAAAGAGATCATTGACTTAGTTGATTATCAATTCTACAATCAAGAATTCTCGTCAGAGGATGAAGTTGTTGAACTCTATAAGAAACTAGTAGTTACCTACACTCCTTCTAAAGTCCTAGCAGGATACAAGAATCCTCCTGACCCTCTAGTTATGGGGGCCATCAACTATCTCATTAAAAACAAATTAATCCCTGGAGTTTTTTATTGGAATCCAAAACACTCTACCACTTCCTCCAACTCTTTCTTCCTAGAGAAGATGCTACTAGCAGATCAAAAATCCTGATCTTTGACGTTTTCTTGAGGTTTTGGTCTGTTGTTGATGGTTTGATGTCTGAGTTCTAGCTCGGTCTCTGTTGGATGGTGATTCGTTGTGTGCTTCATTTTGATATTATTGCATGTGTGTATTTGATGCTTGTATGTTTTCGTTTCCTTCATTTTCATATTATTGTGTGTATTTGATGCTTGTATGTTTTCGTTCATTCTCTTTGCTATGTTTTTACTTTTGTTGTTCTTCTGTTGAATGTTGTTTTAAATACTCCTTATTTTGCTGCTCTTTTTGTACTTTGAGTTCTTTTACTCTTTTTTTAATATATTATTTTAACGTTAATTTTTTTTAAAAATAAAACTATAGTTATTAATAACTTTATAAAAAATCAAATTACCAAATACCTAGCTAGTTATCACTATTTACTTTTATGGGGCAAATTTGTATAATATCAATACCTAAGGTTTGTTTTGCATGTGATGTTCTAATTAAGTAAGACTAGTGCATCATATTTTTCTAATTTTTTTTAATTGAAAACTAATATATTACAAAAAATTGAAGCCTAAAAAAAAGTACAATGAAAGAAATAAAAAACAAGAAGTCCACACAAGAAAACAGTTGTTAAAACAACAACTACCCAAAACAACATCAAAACAAAGCAAATCACAACACACACAAAATCATAACCAATTAAGAAAAAAAAAACATAAGAGAAACCATCCAAAAACAACCACATAAGTTAGGGATTCAAGCCAAGAATTTTGACCCGTTATGAGATCATATATAAACTCTCCATAGACATGTTGAACCAATGATATTTTGCATCCAGCAACCACATCTTACCACTAGACTATACATCTCTTTTGTTCTATTATTTGCATTAAAATTATATACAGTTAGTTAACGTTAATTATTAATAATAAAACGTTAATATTATAATTATTAAAATTATATTATTTGAATAATTAATATTATATACTACAAATGTTATTTAATTATTAATATACTGTAAATGTTAGTTAACTACTATATAGTGAATAATTATTATGTTTTATTGATTAACATTAAAATATATTGCTATTTAAATATTGTAAAATATTTTTAGTAAATTATTTAGCATTTAAATATTAATAATAAATGATTTAGAATTTTAATACTAAAATATTTACAGTAATAAATTGAAATTAATTATTAAAATGAAATTATTATTAATATAACTTAACTAACTAAAATTATTAATTAATAATAACCTAATATTATTAACAAACAAACTAAAATTAATTAATTAATAATAAACTGAAATTAATTAACATATTAGCACAATTTTTAAATTATTAAATTCAATTTTTAATTCTTCTAAAAACTATAGTTTGAATCTATCTTAGCATAATTTTTTAAAGGGTCATATTAAATTATTATTTAAGAAGTAGAAATACGATAATATATAGAAAATAAAATGAGAAGTATAAGAAGAAAAAGATTCGAATAATTCAAACTTTTAATTCTCCTAACAACTCTAGTATGAACACAAAGCAGGCATGGAGACAAGTGAAACTTTCCTCCTTCGTTAATTATTTTCTCTTTTATTAATAGTTTTCTTAATGCACGATGATGATGATGAAAATTTGTCGACATAAGCAAATGAGGTCATATGCTACAAAATATGTCATGCGTTATTTGAACTAAGCAATTTTTTTTATAAACAGAATCTATTAATAAGAGATTAAGAAAATCTCAAACCAAGAGATAAATTACAAAAAATCAAATGAAAATTTAAACCATCATACAAGCAACACGGCTTGCTCCCTTTCCTTCCTAGGATCAACCAATTCCAAGAATAAAGTTTAATGTCGAAAATAATACTGTCGACCTCAGTAACTAAATTATTGAAAATACATTCATTTCTAAACCTCCAAATACTCCAGCAAGTAATAAACCAAATCGAATTTACTCTATTCGCTTGACACCGACCACTAAGGCTCAAGTTTCACACCTTAGCGCGAGAATAACAGCAATTTTCAGAAATCATGTCTATATCTGTCCATTCACAAATCCTATTCCAACCCTGAGTTGATTTAAAGCACGAGAAGAAAATGTGGGATACGCTCCCGAGGCTACTAGAACAAAACACGCAATCCAATTCTTGCTCGAAATCAAACACCCTTCTTTTTCAATAAATTAGATCTCGTAGGCAATCTATCAAGCGTCAATCTCCAACTGAGAGTTTGCACTTTCGCTGGCATAACCGTCTTCTAGATGGGATGCACATTCTGAACCAATATCTTGTACAGATAAGGAGGAATATAGAACTGAATGAAAAGAACTAACCTTGAAAGACAAAGATTCATGAAGAAGCCACCGCCATTTATCGGACTCACCAGGAATAACTGAGACATTTTCCAGCAAATTACAGCAGTCAGACCAGTCTGGTTCAGGAGGAGTGTCTGAATCGATCAACGAATCTCTTAGTTTCCAATTCCACTACCCTTCCTCCCAGTACCTCATATCACGGACGAACACTGTCTTCATAGAGCAACTCTGAAACAAGCCGTTAAATCGAATTTTAAATGGCATGTCGCCAATCCAAACTGACTGCCAAAACGCCGCATCGTTACCTTCACCAACGGAACAGGCCGTGAAATTGCAGAAGTTGGCATAAGAATTTAGTGATATATTGATTGAGTATGTGTTCATATGAGTGATATAATTTTGATTGAAATGCATGATTTTGTTGATGTCAATCTATGATATATTACAAATTTGTTGTTTTTGTCATTGGATAATTATTGTGTGATGAATTATGAGACCGAGGCTTTTTAGAGGAATCAAAATCAAAGGTCCGGAAATCCTCCGATGGTGAAAAATAGGTTATTGGGTTTTTTATAGTGCTTGTAACCGGTGAATGTAACCGGTTACCACTGTTGGCAGTGGAAATTGTAGAATTGAAAATGGTGTATTTGTAGTTTCGTAACTTTGTTTGACGCATTATTTGAAGTGTTAGAAAGCTAACACATAGTTTTATCTCATGGTTATGCCTTAATAGATTGAATGTACACTTAGGGATGCGAGTATATTGTTTTACTTAAGATGCAATGCTAGTGATTGCATTTCTAGTTGATGAGTTGGGTTTTCTGTGTGGTTTTGTTGTGTGGTTCATGTTAACTACTTTTTGACTTATTTTGTTGACTTTAACTAATTTATTAAGTGTTTAGTTTTTTTATTGAGTGTTAATAAATGATTTAAAAGTTATTCACTTTTTATAATTAAATCAATTATACTATTTGGTGTTGTTATGGATTAATGAAAGATTATGTTTTTATGAATAATTATGGATGTTATGTTGTGTTGGATTATTATCAATGTTGGATAATAATTGAATTATTGATCGTTGTTATTTTGATTGTTGGATAATAGTTCAAATGAGGGGACTATTATTGTGTTGTTAATGCATGTTTTTTTACTGTCAGAAGGGGGCCTTAAACATTGTTGTTGTTGCATTTAGTTTTATGACATGCACCGTTATGTCATTGTTGTTGAAAGAGGCAAATTAGTAACCAAGATTCACTCTTGTGCAATATTAGGTGTTTTACCATCATTCAATTTCCTAGTGTTTTAGTTTTGGAATTTAGGGTTTCACATTTTTTTTAACCATAAGAGCAAAATAAATTATTTTTGTCAGTTTTACTGATAGTTAAGTTGTTGATATCTGATCTACCATACCCTTATGCATTAGCCTTTAATGAAGGTTATTCCCCCTACCTTGTGATTCCAACAAAAGCAAACAATTTCTATAGTGTTTTTTCGAAGCTCTAGCTCTCATCTTGTTCTTCTCTTTGCCCTATCCCTTTCTCTATTCTCGCCTCTTTGCCTCTTTTCACTTTTTGTATGTACTGATAAAACTCTTTCTCCTTAACTCTTTTTTAAAGTAAAAACATAATTTCCTCATTAGAATATTCATACCTTACCCTCACATTTTTCCTTAATTCTCACCTTTGTCCTTAATATCTCTACAAACTATTATTTTCTCTTTATCTCATTATTTTATTTAAATAATAAAACTAGATTATTATTTTAATTAATAAAATAATTCTAAATAAAATCTACCAACTTCTAATTACTTTCTACACTCTCCCCTCACGGTTACACACCTCATTCCACTTATTTATCAATTCACACACAATAGGTATTAAATAAAACACATATTGAATAGGAGAAGGGGTAACAAAGAGGCTAACGTACATAAGTGTAACACCCTTATTCTACCCCACAGATATTATGGCAAAATAACACGGATTTCAGAGTAAAATATTAACTTTCATTAAAAAGTCACAAAGGGCGTACATTTCTCAAAGTCAACAAAATTGGTCAATACTCCATAACACACGGGTTTTCTCAAAATACATCAAAACATCATATACAGCGGAACTCAAAACATAACTCAATATTTTCCTCATAGGGAACACCAGTAAAATAATCCAATGATATACAATCAACTCAAAGAACCCAACCCGATGTTACATATCAGAGTAAGACCCTCTAAATTAACCATAAAGGCTAACAACTCTAAAACGTCACAATACTCCTCGACGACGTCCATGGCTAAACTTGCTCATCTGCACGTTATCCACGTGGAGGTAACATTCAAACAGGCAGGGTGAGTAAGACAATTCATAATAATCAATGTATAACAATTAATGCATAAACGACATATTACTCATAGTTATATTCAACACATTGATATTCTTCAATTATGCCTCAAAGGCCACAATGTCATAATTATACACAAAGGCTCATAAATGCAAATGCAACATAGACTCAATGCATGCGATACCAATCATCACAGCGCGATGGACACTGGGCCATCAACCCTCCATAGATCCCCATCAATAGGATCAGAGCACATCAAAATACTTCACATCCACACAATGGGATTGAAGTCAAATTAATCGAGGTCCTGAACCGAAGTCCGGATGCACATGAATGCATGATGCACACTTCACAATAATCCTCATAATAACATCAAAGGTGCATCATCATTCATCATATTCATCATATTCGTCATATTCATCATCACCAAACGTCATAGCTCATCAACACAGTCATCATCGTATACTACGTCATCATAATTTGTTATAATAATCATCTTCATACATTATAGCTCATCATAATAATCATCATCACCATGTAAATCATCGTATCTCATATAACTCATCATATTGATCATCGTCATCATGTAAATCATCATATCTCATGTTATCAAATAATTCATCATAATAATCATCATCATCACATAAATCATCATAATTCATCAAACATCATATAATCATAATTCATCATAATAATTAATCTCACACATCATGTCATCATATAATCACGTAGAAATCACATATTATCTCATAATCATATTATCACATATTATCCCATATTAATTCATAATGCTACCCCATATTTTCTCATATTAATTTATCAAATTATACTCGCGGTAATCCTCACACTATCACCTATTAATCACGTAAACTTCACATTCTTAATCATGTTAATTCATCATATTATCACAGTTACCCTCATGGTAATTCATCAGCAAATCGCAGCATCAAAACATCAAGTGACGAACATTAACGCCTTATTCGGAAGAACATTAAGTGACAAACCCGTGTCCACCAGCAGGTGCGACATGATTGTGCCCCTACACTCTATCGAGATGTGCAGGGCGCTATTGTGATTCCTCCCTTTTGGCGTCAGCTCTAAGTCTGTGAACCCTAGCCCATTGCCAGCATTAACGTGGGCTACAACCTCCTCTAGCTAATTCGCCGATATTTCTTGCGGTACGTAGGCGGCGTTCAACACCTTCAGCAGCGCATTGCGGTGCGCTTCAGAACACAGCAACAAGTTGAGAATGGAAATCTTCGAGGGTGTTTGATGGAGATGATCTACAATCTTGTAGTCGCTCTTTTTAATTAACCGCATGAACTCCTCGGCATCCTTAACAAGCAAGTCTTTCTCTACCCCACACGAGACCTCTTCGACGACTTTGCTTTTCCCTTTATCGGCCGCATCAGCTTTGACCGCTTTATCTGCCACGACCTCTGGCGGTGCAAATACTCTTCCGCTGCGAGTAATACCACTGATTCCCGCAAGATTCTCCACAGTCGACCCATACGGCTCTAACTCCAACCTCTGTCCGTTGCAATAGACTTCAGCCCCATAATGCCACGGAACGGCGTTAGTGCTCTCGAAGGGTATCGGCCCAGCTTTGGTGATAGTAATTGTAGGCGGTCTGGGCGCAGCAATGGTTATCGGCCGGCGAGGGATGGTGATGGTGGCGACTTCATCAGCCTGCTTCAGCACTACTTCTCCTGATCCACTTTCAGCCCTCCAGCTAAACTGCAGAATCCCCTCAGTCATCAGACTTTGAATTCCTTCTACCAACTGCTCACATCCATCAGAATGCGTGGCACAGTCCATGCATAGTTCTCCGCAACCTGGAAAGAACCCTCTTTTCAACAACTTAGCTTTGACGAAGCTAAGCGGCGTCTTTAGGTCTCTGACATCAATCAACAGATCTGCACTCTCATCTTCGATAATGGCGTTCACACCACCTCCCCTATGATTTGGCATAGGATTCTTCGTGACATTAGGCACATTATCGGAGAAGTTAATGATCTTGGCATCTACCAGGTCCTGCACCTTATGCTTGAAGGCTTTGCAGTTCTCAATCGTGTGGCCTGGTTCCCCTGAGTGGAAGTCGCAAGTGGCATTTGCGTCGTACCCCGGTGGTGGTGCCCCTGTCAAGGGAGCCATCGTCCTCTTCTGGACCAACTAAAGCTGAAGCAAAGTCTGCAAGAGCTGCGCATACGACATGGGCGGTGCCTCGAAGTGACGGTTTGCCAAAGATGCCCGATTCTGGTACTTTCTATATCCCTGTTGATTCGGTTGTTGCTGCTGAGGAGCCGCTGGGATATTTATACTGGCTATCTGCTGCTGAGGGCCTTTTCCCTTCCTTTGAGCGTTGGTCACAACGCTCGTTTCTCCTTCTCGCCGTTTACCAGCATAAGGTTTCTTTCCTCCTCCTCCAGCTGAGGATGACTCACCTTGAATTTTCCCATTCT
>CAWUDS030006509.1:0-34550 GCA_963859935.3 Lathyrus sativus
ATCATACAGTCAGTTGTTGCCATGTTTGATCAAGGGTGGATTAATAGTGCTGAAGGAAATGAATCCCGTGATTCCACCATATCCGCCAGGTTTTGATGACAATGCCTGTTGTGAGTACCATGCTAGGGCACACGGGCATTCAACTGAGGACTGCAAGGTGCTTAGAATCCAAGTTTATACTCTGCTGGATTCCAACCGAGTATCCATCACGCCTCAAGGTATTCAGATCAATGATCTTCCGGCGTCCGGCTAGGTGGGTGTATCATTTCATGTTGTGGAAGAATTCACCGAAAGCAAATGTTCAGAGGATTATCGGACTGACTTCAGCGAGCAATTCTAAAGATGACTGACTCAGCAACAAGACAAGATGTGAAAGCCCGATTCCCAGAGGATGGCAATCTTTGTTTTATCCCGTTATTTCTTTACATTTGTAGTTTCTTTCCTGTTTAAATGCAAATTTCGCTTGTAAAACTTGTTTGTTTTCAATTGATATTGATAATGAAATGAATATGCATGTTTTGATTTAATCCATTCGTGTTCACTAATTGCTTTTTACAGATGTTATACGCTTGTTTAAGCGGAATCCGGGAGGATGAAGAAGTTTAAAGATACGCAAGCTTCCGATTGTATGCTTTTGAAATAAAACCCGCTGATGATGTACATACATTGTTTCAAATTCCTAAACACCGGAGATATAAGGATGATAATCCCTTGTCAACCTAGTAGGAGTTTCTTTCTGAAAACAAAAAACCCTCAATCTTAACCTGGGGAAGGCTAGGTGTCAGTTAACTTGTCCAAGCATCCAAATTACAGCAGGAGTGTTCCCGTTCGAGTATCAATCACACCTCTAGAGGTCGTGCCTAAAAAGCCGCAATGGTTAAACCTTGCTGACCAAAGAGTGAAACAGTCACATTCCCTTTCAACAAGTCAGACAAGCCAATGTCACACGATTTGTTCAAAAAAAAAAAAAAAAAAGAGAAAGAGCCCGCTAAGTCGAATCTTCGAAACAGGTGACTTAGGCAAAAATTAGGGCATCCCGCTGGACTTCGAAATCAAAAGAAGCTCAAAAGAGCCAGTCCAGGCAAAAGTTAGGGAAATTAAAAAAAATAATAATGAAAAACAAGTCGCGTGATTCAGGCACCAAAAGACGAAAAAGCGAGTGACTGTCACTCTAAAACGTGTGGTTTCTTGAACCATCACTCCTATAATTTAACCTCTGAGAGGTGAGCGCTAGTGTCGAATTAGCTGAATATAGGATTGGAGAGCATCACGGAGAATGAGTGGGTTACAATAAATTTGAACCTTTATCCTTTCCTTGTAAACCGTGAACCTGACCAAATTACAACCTGAAAAAGTCCTAATTGAAGCAGGTTTGTTTCGAAAGCATACTTTGGTAAAGATCGCATCAAAACTGACTCCTAAAAGGATTCCTCTTACAGTGTTGTAATAATGTTGACATGTTGACAAATGATTCATTCACTTTATGTCACAAATTTTTCCAGTGAACAGATTGGATTTTGAAAACTGTCATATGCGTTGCATTAATATATATTTTATGTAGAACAATTTTGTTTTACTTGCGAGTAAGCGCTTGACAGCAGGAAAGTTCCCGCCGCGGAAAGATTGATCAGGACAGAATGCGGAATGTCTGAATACTCCGTCGAACTGGGGCAAGTAATATCAAATGATCATAGCATGGGAGTCGGCCATCCAGAAGTCATTTAATCTGAGGTAGTCCAGACGAGATTCGGTGAATCTCTCGTAGCCAAGAAGCACTTTCCCCACAGATAAGCCAGTCTGGGGCAAAGTCATTGCAGACTGGGGCAGACCACCCTGAGAACGCAGAAGTTATGCCTTGTCCAAGGGGAAATTAATATGAAGCACCCCTTAGAGATTCAAAATGTTGAAGCAGTTCGTATCAAACCATCAGGGTGCAGAGATTCAGGTTCCCTATCGAGGAAGATGTTATGGAGATCCCACAGGCTGGGGCAAAAAAAAATTGAAGATGAAGGAGTTGCTCTTCTCCATATCTTCAGAATTCATTAGGGTAAATTAACCAGGGACGAATCTTTTCATGTTACAAGTCCAGGGGCAAGCCATCTCGAGGTTGTTTCATGGCAAGTTTTTCATTCCAAGATGAATCGTCCTAGAGACGAGACTGGGGCAAACTGAACTACACTGGGGAAGTTACTTGAGCAAGGTTATTCTCCCCAGCCAGAGTTCATTCTGAGCGTCTGGAGTCGGCATCTCTGTCCCCAATAAAGTTTGTATGCAGTTCAAGTGAGCAGGTAGCATGTACACTTTCCGTCGACAGTTGATGCGCAATCAATCCCTGGAAGGTGTATGTTTGTATGCACTCCCCAGTGAGTTGTGATTGGGTTTTCTCCCCAGTGAGTAATTTACAGCCCGGGTAGGTTCATCCCCCAGCAAAGCAATCCCCAGAAGCCAGCAAAGGTCCACTTCTCTGCATGAGTCCATTTGTTATTGGCATGAGCAAGTTTGCGTTCCATCCCCGGCAGAATCGTTGATTCCCCTAACAGGGTTATTTTCTTGCCCCATCAGGGTGTTATCTGTATCTCCAGCATTTATTTTGCTGATTCAGTTCTGTTGCATCTGCATGCATGCATAGCATCTACCCAAATGCGTAGCATTTCCATTTTGTATGGAGAATTACGCCATTTTCAAACATATGCATGTGAAACATAAGCCAGGTTGTTATCTCTTTGTTTCATGTGTATCTTCAGAGGTTTGATCTTTTCCCTTAGTATCCAGACCATGTGATTTCTCTTAGCCCACGTGGTATCCAGACCCCGGCTCATGTTATTTCTCAGCAGTATCTTCGGATCTTAGTGGATCATGATAAATATGGTGATGAAGACCTTTGTCCGTTGAGTATCCAGACTCCGGTCCATTCCCAGATGATAAGGTTTTCCTTTTTTCGTCGAGTATCCAGACTCCGGTAAAGATGGTTGTGGTATCCAGACCACGGTGATTGATATTATTGTGCTTTTTCCGTCGAGTATCTAGACTCCGGTGAAGACAATGTGGTGTTCAGGTTTTGATGGGTATATTTTTGATATTTTCCTTTCGTCCGTTGAGTATCCAGACTCCGGTGAAGACAATGTGGTGTTCAGGTTTTGATGGGTATATTTTTGATATTTTCCTTTCGTCTGTTGAGTATCCAGACTCCGGTCAATGTCGTTGAGCATTCAGGCTCCGATTTTTACGTTGAGTATTTAGACTCCGTCAACTTGAAATGGTATTCTTAGAACTCCAGCGAGTGCTTCTTCTTCGTTGAGCATCCAGGCTCCGGATTATTTTTCGTTGAGCATTCAAGCTCCAGTTTCTCTGTTGAGTATTCAGACTCCGGTGAATTTTCAATTCGTGACGTATTGCTTTTTTCGTCGAGTATCCAGACTCCGGTAAAGTCAGTTGGGTATCCAGACCTTGATAAGTTTTGTGGTTGTACTCTTTTTTCCGTTGAGTATCCAGACTCCGGTAAATTTCCAACAGGTATTTTCTCTAGATCCAGTAAGTGTTCGGACTTTGGTAATTTTCCCTTCTCTGTTGAGTATCTAGGCTCTGGTCACCTACGTTGAGCATTCAGGCTCCGACTTCTCCGTTGAGTATCCAGACTCTGATGAATGTTCCATTTGTGAAGCATTGTTTTCTGTCCGTTGAGTATCCAGACTCCGGTCAAATTCCCTTGTGATGTCCAGATCACAACAAGTGTATTTGTGCTCTTTTTTCCTTATGGTATCCAGACCATGGCTTATGCTCGTGTTATTATGCTTTCTCCGTTGAGTATCCAGACTCCGGTAAAGTTAGGTGGGTATCCAGACCCTGATGAATCATGTTTGTACTTTCTCCGTCGAGTATCCAGATTCCGGAAAAGGAAGTTATGGTATCCAGACAATGGTAGTTTATATGATGCTCCATGATATCCACGTCATAGTAATTGTTGTTATCTACTATCGCCGTGTGGTATCCAGACCCTGGCACCTAATGTTTTTCTCAGCCCATGTGGTATCTGTTGAAGCGGTAAAGCAGCAAGAAAAAAAATTATTTTCGAAAGAATTTCCTCCGGGATTTATCGTCTCCACAGGGATCCGTGTGAGGGAAAGAATGTCGTTCAACAATCTCTACATCTCTAAGCTTGGGTTTGAATGGTTTGGGATAAAAATTCAAAAGGAAAAACAAACATAATACAAGAAAATGAATACATTCTTAAGAAATGAGAAAACTCGTCAGGAGTTGTATTTCGTTCTACCCATCATGTACTAAAAAATATATGGATCAAATGCACGCAACCTAATTCACTCGTCAATATCATCATGTATCGCTCACAACAGAGCTTATCTCTAACGCAAAGTCGAGAGATCAACCGTATCGTCTCATTGTTGATCTCTCACACAACTCGACAACACGGAGCATTAAGAATCGATACCCACGTGAATATTAGTCCTAAATCTATCTCTAGCATTTAGAATCTAACAGATGTTCATCTTAGATCGAGTTCGAACCGTATATCTCTATAGCAATCCAAACCCATTAAGTAAAAAATCAAGATAAACATCGTTGTAAAAGAGATTTTATACAAAGATCCATAAATATACATACAATCAAGATAAACTTACATACAAAACCCCAACAAATGAAAAATACATAGAGAGGAAGGAAGAAGAACACAAATCTCACAGTTTGTTAACTCCGATTGAAGTGGATTCGACTCCGGATCATCAAGATGTACCCTCCAATGTTGTTTCTAAGCTAAATCTACTCAAGAATGTGTTTGATGAAGTTGGGGTAAAAAGTTCCCAAACAACATGCCCTAAAAAATGCTCAAAAATCACTTAAATAGACAAAAAAAACAGATCCCAGTATTCTCCTGGCGAAGTCCCGTTCGCCTGACGAACCTATGCAACTTTTGCTACTGTCAAAAAGTGTATTTCACGCGTTTTAGAACTTTCTGTTCGCCTGGCGAAACCACCACTTGTTTCGACCATAACTTCTGAACCGTAACTCCGCTTTACGTGCGGTCGGAAGCGTTGGAAAGCTTATTCAATGCTCTATAAGATAATGACAAAATATTATTGCTTATATACCTACAAAAATGAGAAGAAATCAATTAAAATCAATGAAATTTACGCGACACTCAATATATACACTATAATTTAAACTATACAACATATGCACAAAAGTTGAGGTTTATTGGGTGAATCAAGCCAATAAGTGCCAATTATTTACACTCTAAATCAGTACATTTTAGCACTTATCAACTCTCCCAACTTAAACTTGTTTATCCTCAAACAAGAATCGATCAACTCAAGGAAACAAAAGTAATAACCAAGCAATCACGATTCAACAAATTTTGAAAAACAAAAACAAATGTATGGTTCAACACAAAAACGTACATGCAAAGCAAAACATACCACTAAACTATAACGATAACATGAAAGCGAAACAACTCCTAAATACAAAACACATGTCAAAAATTCCAAGACAATACAAAGTTCAAAAATGAATCACACCTAGCACACACTTCATCGGTAGATGAATAAAAAAAATACGAGGGACTTAACTCTCACCCAACAATCAAGTCAACAACAAGTTAAATTATGCATTCATCAAGAAAAAACTCATATTGAACAATATAAAAGGAAAAATCACAAGGGCTTTAAGGGTTGTAATGTGGCTTGGGTAACAAAAAATTGTTTTTCTCAAGGTAAAAGAACAAAAACTTGCCTAATCAAATGAGAGTGATCATTTCTCACAATCTCAAGCACTCACAAATTCCAATCACCTTTTTCTCTTTTCCAAATTGTTACACCATTCCACGCAACTTATTCGCATAATATTATTCTTTTTTTTTCTTTTTCTTTTTCAATTCTTTTCCCTTTTTTTTTTCTTTTTCTTTTTCTTTTTTCTTTCTTTCTTTTTCAAACTTTTTCTTTTTCTCAACCTCTTCTCCCCAACTTGAATTCAACCAGACATAGTAACATGAATGCTCCTAAACTTATTAGGCAAGGGTAAAAATTCAAATAACAAGTCATGGTTATAGTTCAAGAAAAAGTATTAGAATCCATACAAAAATGAACTTAACACCAATATGGATTCTAACAAAGGCTCAAAGGGGTAAGCAAATTCTCACTCTCACTCACTCACAAGGTAGAATTGACTATTTGGTCAAGTGGATACGCTCAAAATCGAAAAAAAATGCCTTGATCATTTTAGTGCTATCATACAAATCAACACAAATACAAGATTAAACATAATAAAACCGAGTTAAACAAGAATGTTGGTCTCCTGCATATAGTAAACACTGGAAAGCTCCTCACAAAAAGGTTTAGTTCTAAAGTGATTCAAAACTGAACAAGTATGGCAAAAGAATGAATGACATGAAGCTATACTTCCTCAAAACCATTGGGTTGCCTCCCAACAAACGCTTGTTGCAAGTCGTTAGCTCGACACCTTTAGTGTTCTTTGCTAGTAACTTCCTCACATACACGTCGATGCTTTGTCAAAGCGCCAACCTAAAGAAATTATCCTAACCAAACACTTGAACAAATGTTACGAGAACAAAATATATACAATACTTAAACAAACATAATGGAAGACAAAAGCAAAACAAGTATCTATACAAGCACATTTACACAATTATGTGCAAAGCTTAAAAATATATAAACTATCGCAATGCGACTCAATATCACAACCAATCCCCGGCAACGGCGCCATTTTGTTGAAGCGGTAAAGCAGCCAAGCAAACAAATTATTTTCGAAAGAATTTCCTCCAGGATTTATCGTCTCCACAGGGATCAGTGTGAGGGAAAGAATACCGATCGACAATCTCTACGTCTCTAAGGTAGGGTTTGAATGGTTTGGGATAAAAATTCAAAAGTAAAAACAAACATAATACAAGAAAATGAATACATTCTTAAGAAATGAGAAAACTCGTCAGGAGTTGTATTTCGTTCTACCCATCATGTACTAAAAAATATATGGATCAAATGCACGCAACCTAATTCACATCGTCAATATCATCACGTATCGCTCACAATAGAGCTTATCTCTAACGCAAAGTCGAGAGATCAACCGTATCGTCTCATTGTTGATCTCTCACACAACTCGACAACACGGAGCATTAAGAATCGATACCCACGTGAATATTAGTCCTAAATCTATCTCTAGCATTTAGAATCTAACAGATGTTCATCTTAGATCGAGTTCGAACCGTATATCTCTATAGCAATCCAAACCCATTAAGTAAAAAATCAAGATAAACATCGATAAAGAGTTGTAAAAGAGATTTTATACAAAGATCCATAAATATACATACAATCAAGATAAACTTACATACAAAACCCCAACAAATGAAAAATACATAGAGAGGAAGGAAGAAGAACACAAATCTCACGGTTTGTCAACTCCGATTGAAGTGGATTCGACTCCGGATCGTCAAGATGCACCCTCCAATGTTGATTCTAAGCTAAATCTACTCAAGAATGTGTTGATAAAGTTGGGGTAAAACGTTCGCAAACAACATGCCCTAAAAATGCTGAAAAGTCACTTAAATAGACAAAAAAAGGTCCCAGTATTTGCCTGGCGAAGTCCCGTTCGCCTGGGGAACATATGCAACTTTTGCTACTGCCAAAACAGTGTTTTTCACGCGTTTTAGAATTTTCGGTTCGCCTGGCGAACTTTGGCGAACATGACAGCAAACTGTTGCACCCTAATTTTTTGACCATAAGATCCCGCCTCCTTGTTTTATTTTTACTTGTTATTTGTATTCGGCTAACCAGTTGGTGCAGGTGCGATAATGACGAGTGTAGACCCCACAGCCAGGTACTTCAAGGCGTAAATATTGGAGGCCCGTTATAACTCTCATTAGGTGGATATATCACGAATTACGTCATAACTCCAAAAGGAAATGGAGGATGTGCTTAATGGTGGTTTACGACCAATTTGTTTGAGGATATTGAGGAACTCGTTTTGAGGTCGCCTTTCCCAGGGGTCGGAATGAAGAAGTAACTACCGCTTCGTGTTATTCTATTGCACATGACCAGATCATATGGCTAATTATTGGAGGATTGTGTTGAGCATCAATATTAACGATAAGGAATTCCACAACTAAGCAGTGCAACGAGTGGACGTATAATTTCCTAGTCCATTGCTTTTATTTTATCTTCGTTTCGCTAAGAAGGATAGTTAAGACATAATCTACGAAACACCTTACATGATGACAAGAATTTAATCAAGTGACCTGCTTTTGCAAACTGAAGGTGTGAAGAAATACAAGTCATAGAAGTAGAAATATTTAAATTGATGAAAACAACTTGACTACAGTAGGAGGTACCTCTAAGCGTTCTCGAAGGAGGGGATTCGCAAAACATTGGGTTTGGCTGTTGAATTGCATTAAAATCTTTTACGGGTATAAGGTGTGTTTCAAGATTTTAAAGTCTGCGAGGCCAAATTATCTTCAAGGAATATCCTTATTGAGTTGGGACCATAATCTAATTTTAATCTCATTCGGTATATGAGCCATAGAAGGGTCCGTCTCTGAAATTCGATACCAAATATATTACAATACAAATTCAAAGTGTATTCAAAATCAAAGAGGTTCGGGAAATCTAAAGCCACGTAATATGGGTGTGGTCACCAAAGTGGAGTTACCGTACACCTGCGTTTTTACAATTGAAGTATTATGCAAGTGTAATATCTTAATTACATGTGGATAATATCAGGGCATCATGCTTTTGATTCTAAAACAATTCACAAAGGCCACATCAGCGACCGGTTTTGCTCACAAGCATCTTATGACGCTCTTACAAGACTTCCAAAGAAGAGATGAAGCCGAGTGCAAGCTATGTGCTATCACCATTGACGCACTAGTAACAAGCCCCATCCATTACTCACGGTTGTCGTAACTTTGCAACACGATGCCACCGAGACGTTGAATCCACTGAGGCAGCCTCCTATCCATCCTACGAAACTCAACGGTAACCACGGTGTATTGCCACATTCCTTGCTCGCACCACCGACAGCCTCAGCTTTTAAAAACACCTGCATAATACACAAGGAAGCAAGAATCACCGAATTTTGTTTTCAGCTAAGTTAAGTTACAATAACCACAGACAGTAATGAAGTTCATAAACCCCATCTACCGGCTTTACAAGTATCAACCGTAGCCCGTTACTCAACATCAATATAAAAAGCTCCTTCTGCACAAAGCCTACTTATTGAAAAGCCATCAACAGTAAGTCTCCTCCAAAAGAAAATCTGCTGCAAACAGAAGAAGAAAACCAACACTATCACAACAAAACCTTGCACTGCAGTCTCGTTCCAACCTATCAAAGAAGATGCAGCAGAACGATCAACAGGGCTTTGAAAGGATTATGAATTAACAACAAGGAGGGAGGTTTACCTTTTGACAGTTTCACCGTTATCGCCGTGGAAAGAATTCCGCATCACGGAGACATCAAAAGCTCAAGCGTCCTTAAGCCCTTTGAGCAGCTCGTAAGATACTTAGAAGTCCTAATAGCTCGACTCATCAGCTCCCAACGCCATGACGACGGCTTCCAAATCCAACGCAAACTGTGATACCTCGCCACCAGCCAGAGGACCGTCATGTTTTGCTTCACGAAATAAAACCGAGTCTGAGAATGCTGGCCCCTATCAAGCTATCTTCTAGCACTCCCAAGTGACTGGTCTTCATAAGGATCCGTTTCAGCCTTGGCGCATAAACGCATGTGTAACAGTTAAGGCCTAGCAATGATGAATTGGTAATCCGCTCAGAAAATCTCACTAAACCAACTGAGGTTTCTACCCAAAGCGTTCTCAAGTGTGAATCCTGCAACAAACAATTGAAGATCAAAACACTATTTCGTGTAAACATCAAAATCCAACATTATGCCAAATGACCAGAAGTTCAAGAAGGAATCTGCACCTTGTCGGTTCCGCCAGTTTTCGTCCATCTCTCAGCTTCCAGTAAAAGGACAATCTCCTGCATTCCAGCTTCTAAAGCACAACTTCTAACCAAGGATTGAGTTGCCGGTAATCACAGTAGGAAGTGCAAGCATGCATTTCTTCTTTCAAAGGCCTTAATTGTCACAGTAATAACATTGAAACAATGGATTCTTTCTGAAAGCAGCTACAACCTGACGTCAAGAATGAGATAAACGCGGTGAGTTTCTCAATGACAATGCAAGATCAAACTTCATAGAGGGTGGTTCAAGTAAACGCAACATGCCACATTCGTATCACAATTCAAGGGTATCGCAATAATGCCATTCAAGGCTTACGAGTTAGGAGTCATCAGACATAGATAATGAAAATCCTAAGAGATAAGAACCTATACAATGTGTCGAAGCTGTTTAGTGGTCTGACCTTTGTAATCAAGACTTATTACCATCAAATATGCTTCATCATTGTGCCAACCTTCAGCAAGGCAAGTCGCCACAGTTTTTGTGCCAAGCTCCATGTGACAGAACTGTTGCTTGAATCCATACGCACTTCTGTTCCTCCCTTGAAGAAATGCGTCAAACGTTTTTCCTGGCGTCACAACAATCAAGTGACGTAGACATTTATTGCTTCTATGAATAAAGGAGAAATTTTTAGCGAGTAGTTCTACCATCGATGAGTATTGTTGATTCAAGTCGTGGTGTTAAGCCTCCGGGCAAGGAACTCTAATTTTGATGAACTGATTAATGATGTTTTGACTGCTTGCACACCTGCTGGTGCATACATCTTAGCTGAGGCCTCTGCCACGTTTTAGACGTTGGATTGGCTAAATCATTTACTCGTACCACTCATTCTGCTCCCAAGCCCGACCAAGGTCGTTCCCGATTGAGTTTGTGCGCAAGCTACAAAAGAAACATATTAAAGTTGTCACGAATAACCAACACAGGACAATTGCAGGAACTTCACAACAAATAATGGATAGTTGTATTCTCTAGCATGCTAATTATCAGTCACAGAAGAAAAGATCAGCTATGCTACCATCAAGCTTTTGAGCAGAATTTCTAAATTCCATGGACATACTGCTGTTACCTGCCATACCAGTTCAAACATCCAGGTTATAACATGCCATGCTTCATGTACATGAAAGAGAAAGCGAACAATGCATATTGAACAAAACTTAATGGATTCCCGTTACTACCAACTTATCAAGCCCGTGATAACTGTCTGCTTCGCCAACTAGCACAGGCAAGGACAACCAAGACGAAATAGCGACGAGCACAAGTGCGTCACTCCAAACATCATCATCCAGCACATGAAAAGGAAATGTTCAGATTCGTATCAGTTTGAAGAAAAACTAAAGGATTAGAGTCTGAATTGGGAAAAGAAGTATACCCTGCGTTCAGCTTGTGCGCAAAGAGCAATTGCAGCTGTTACTCTTCATCACCAACTTCGTGGAAGCTCTCATCAACGTAGCAAGCACAGGTTTCGTTCTGAGCTTTTAATTATTCTTTGGGACCAACTCCTTCGCTTTCTACACCCATCAAAGAATCAAATCCAAATTAGTAAATCCATTGGAGAATATTCCACCGCAAGATTCTAATATCCCAAATCCCCAAAACATTGAACCTGGATTTGATACACAATGTCAGAGATTTAATTTTCATTTAACAGACATTAAACGAAATCAGACAGAAGAGGAAAGAATTCAAATTCCATACAGGCAAAAGCGGAAATATCCAATCAAAGTGGCAATTAATTTCTCAAATCAGAAATCTCAGGCTCAGAGCCTATATAAAAGGATCAGAACCGCTAAAGAGGGACGACCGGAAAAAACCCTAAAACACAAAATTCTGAATCAAACCCTAACATACAAAGGATAGAATCGAAGAGACGAGAAGAAACTCATCTGACGAAAGGTTGTCCTCCGTGACCTCCGTTTAATCGCAGTTGCCTCTGCCTCCGTCGAACGCCCTCCATAGGTGGGTTTCGCTCCCGATTCAGAGTGTCATCCGCGACAACTCCCTTTTAACTGTTTGCTATCTGTTTTCTTCTGGGGATTTTAGGGTTTTCTATAATTTGGGGATTGCGAGGGTTTTTGCTATTGTTCTGCTTGCTGTGTGCTTTGTTTTATTTGTTTTGCAGAGGAAAGGTGGAGAGGTAGATGAATCAGAACCGGAGATGGGAGAAGAAGACGCGAGCGAGTTTTGGAATCTAGGGATTTCATTATTGTTTTCTGCAAATTTTGTTTTACCTTGTAATCACTCATTAATCTCACGCACATCACTCACACACAATCACATAATCCCTCTAATTAACATAAACACCTCAATTACCCCACTTAATCTCCCCTTAATCTAATTAATAATCCAATTAACCTTTTTTAAAAACGTTAACCAAACTTTTAAACCTAATAAAACTTTTATTAATAATCTAATCTTTTTTAGTATTATTTAAGTAATATAGTTAATTAAATATTTTTATAAATAAATAATAATAATAAATAACTTTCTTTAATCTAAAATCAATCTTGAACCTTTATAATAATTAAGAACTTTTATAATTTAATAAAAAAAAATTAAAACCATTTTATAATTAACTTGTTCTTTTTAATTAATTAAAATTTTAAAAAATCCTTTTACAATAACCAATCTTTTAGAAGTCTATTAAAACATTAGGGTAATGAGCCTAAGAAATTTAATTCAACTATTTAAAAGTCTTTTTTTACCCAAAAAAAAAAACTCTTTAATTAAGTTAATTTACCACAACTCTGGTTAATTCGACTAGTAATCTTTTACAACAAGTTTTTTATAAAAAAAAATTAAAATCTATCTTCATAATTAATATAATAATACAACCTTCTTTCACAAAATTAATCAACATCGTAAAATCAATTGTGCACTTCACGACACATGCACTTACACCTTAGAGCTTTCATGCGTATTTTGTTTATCTTTATCTGCTGTTATTTTATTCACAATGCACACACTCACCTAGCGCTTTCATGCGTATATGTATGGTTTTTATTCTTGCAATTTACTTCCAGCAATTTATAATCATTATATCTCGTTGCATCGCATTACTGCATTCCGTCCAAAGGAAAAACCTACACATAATTCAACGTTGTGTGTAGTTGCACATCATTTGCATCATTTTCCCCACGATCCTTGATTCCATTCAAGTTGATCACTTAGGATAGATCCTACCCCATAGGAAGGACCTTGTCTTTATCTCTACAACATAGAAACAAAACAATATACAATACAACTTTTCAAACACATGTAGAGAATAGATGTTAATCATCTTAAGCGAGATATAATCTCCACCCCCACAACAATACAATCAAACATGTAGGAACTTTGCCTTAAGAGCGATAAAGGCATACTTGGAGACCATCCTAGTATGTAAGACCTTTTCTTAAGACGATGCAAAGACCATTTCCTACAAACCCTTTTACATTTGTGGTGGTTATCTCTCCCTTAAAATGAAGACCCATCTCTTCTCCTAAATCCAATCAATCAACTACCTTAAACCCGTAGGAACTTTGACCATAGTCAAAGAACTCCTCTGACCCTTTAGGGGAACTACGAAATACTCTGATTCCACTCCCGTAAGGATACGTAGGCATAAGACGCGATGTCTCATCGAGTATACTTAGAAATAAACCACTAGGGTCCTTAAACCATTAAACAGATAAACCATAGCAGTAAACAAACATAAAACAAGAGGTTCCTGTAGAGTACTACAGAAACTTAGGATGCTAGTACCTTCCCTAAGTTTAACCAACCCCCGAACCTAAAACAATCTAACCTTGCATTTGCATTGCATTGTGGGAATTTCGATCTTTATCCCTTCCTTTGGACAAATCAAAGTTCGGTTGCAAATTGAATTAACGATTCAAACTAATCAATAGTTTGGTATCCAAATTTCACCGCGACAGAAATGGCGACTTCACTGGGGATGCTTAGTGGGTTCCCCTATCTTTTCTTATTTGTTTACTGCTTTATATATCTGCTTACCTGCTTAAATGTTTATTTTCTCTTGTGTTTATTCTTTTGGGATTATTGTTCTTGAGTGGTGAGATAAAGTTCTACACCCGAACTTGAGAGAAATTAGGATAGGATGGTGATATAGTCGAGGAGGCTTATAGGGAGTGGAATCCCTACTAAGTTGAATCGAAAATCCCGCTCAGTTGAGGACCTTTCGAAATAGTACTGTTGAACGATCAATCGTGAAGACATTCACTACTTTCGACTTTGGAGCCTATGATATTGAGGACCGTAGTCACCTTAACCCAACTTTGGCCTTTATTAGGACGTAGTGCGAGACTATGAGGAAGTACTTCCGAAATAGTGCTACGCGAAGCTACACTCAAAAGAAGTTCTCTTGAGAATATTATTAATCCTCGAGTAATTGGGAAAATTGATAATATCCGATGGATGGGCTGATGATTCTGATTCCCTTTAGAACCTTGTTCTGCAGGTACAAAACAACCTTTAGTCCTTAAACCTTTGGGAAGGGTACACCTTTACTCCATGCTCGTTGCGAACCTAGGGCGCCCCTTGTTTGTTTATCTTTATTGTCCTTATGTGAATACTTGTGTTTGCTGCATTCATATAACATCATTCTGCATTGGACTTCATGGGATTTACTTTCGTTTATGGACATTGTAGGTCACTATGGCTTCAGATAAAAGACATACTGTGAAATATACTTTTAAGAGTCCCAAATTGGACGACCTAAAGAAGTTATGGGGTTTCATCGAAGATCAAGAAGAATTCAAGAACAAGTATGGGAAGCTGATATCCTTGTTGGGTTGCTCAGTGAATGAAGGACTTCTTGCCACTCTGCTACAGTTCTATGATCCTCTCTATCATTGTTTCACCTTTCCAGATTTCCAGTTGCTACCTACATTGGAAGAGTATTCTTTTTTGGTTGGTCTACCTGTCCTAGAGGAATCTCCTTTTCCCTTCTTGGAAAAGGACCCTGATGAGAAAGATATTGCTAAAGCCCTCCGTTTGAAGGTATCTGACGTCAAAGCCAACCTAGTTACTAAGGATGGAATTCTTGGTTTAAAGACAGGTTTCCTAATCGAGAAGGCTTCATTCTATGCTGATTATTCTAATAAGGCTCCGTTTGAGGCCATTTTTGCCTTGCTTGTTTATGGGCTGTTTCTATTCCCAAGTTTTGAAGGTTTCATTGATCTCAAAGCGTTCAAGATCTTTATGAAGAACAACCCAGTGCCAACTCTGTTGGGAAATGCATATCACTCTATACATCTCCGAAACCTTCGTGGTGGAGGGATGATTACTTGCTGTGTACCTTTACTTTACAAGTGGTTTATTTCGCACTTGCCGAAGTCTAGCTCTTTTACAAACATTGGCAAAGAGCATTGTTCTCCAAAGGTTATGGCTCTGACCCATTCCGACATTGATTGGTACAACCGAGTGTATGATGGAGTATTAATCATTGATAGCTGCGGTGACTTTGCTAATGTACCGTTGCTCAGCTTTGATGGAGGAATCAGCTACAATCCTATTTTAGCTCGCCGACAGTTGGGATACCCGTTGAAGGAACCTCCCAAGAGTGTTCAAGTAGAGGGTATGTTCCTCAAAGATGATATGGAACTCCGAAACTTAACTGTGTGTCTTTAGAACCATACCTCCAGTGGGTCAGGAAAAGGGCAACCAAGCTAAAGATGCCCTATTCCCGCCAAGATCCCATAGCTCCAAGGAGAGAGCCCACTTATGTCTTTATGTCTAAAGCCGAGGAGTTAGAGGTGTATTTAAGGAAGTCCCAACATGAGCTGGAATCTTGGAAGAACAAGTACCATGTAGCAGTGGCAGAAAATGATGAGTGTCAAAAGCAGAAAGCTGAACTTCAAAAGCAGAAGGCTGAACTCCAGAAAGAGAAAGAGGAACTCCAGAAGCAGCTGCAATTGAAGGATGAAGAGCTACTCCCCTGCAAGAAGAGGAAAGTCATGGAGGATTTATTTTTCTCCGACCCACAATGCACTATTTGGAAAGTAATTATGGACAACCTTATCCGTGAGAAGGCGCAACTAGAAGAGCAGCTCAAGCAGCAGCATTTAAAGCTTCTTTAGTGTCTTTACTAGCTTTTATTTAGCTTTTATTTGGGACTCTTTAAAAGAATATTTATGTAGTCCGTTTCAAATTTAATAAAACGTTTCCTTTTACCGTAATGCCCATAAATAAGAGGAATCCCATGAAGTCTTAATCATCTTGCATTGCATTCTTTTTCCATTTGTTCACTTCAAGAAACTCAAATTCGTTCTGTAGGTGTTGTAATCATGGATTTCAGAAGAGAAACCCTGAAGTACACTTTTCAGAGTCCCAACCTCGATAGCTTGAGAGAACTAGCCGAACTTGTCGAGGATCGCTTTGCCTTCGCAGCAGAATATGAAGGAGTCTTTCATTTCCTCGAGCTAAGGATGAAAGAAGGATTGTTGGAAACATTGGTTCAATTTTATGACCCGATGTATCACTGCTTCACTTTTCCGGACTACCAATTGATGCCGACCTTGGAAGAGTACTCAGAACTCTTGAGGATGCCTGTGACTGTTCAACCCTTATTCACTGGAAGGGAAGACACGCCTAGTCACCAAGAGATTGCAAATGCCACTCATCTTAGCCTTGAAGATGTTCAAGCACACCTGATCACCAAGGAAGGAGTCCTTGGGTTCCCCGCCGACTTTTTGATCGAAAAAGTCCGTTACCATGCTGAAAGAAAGGAGGCTCTCATATTGGAGGCCAATTTCGCTTTGTTGGTCTATGGGACTTTCTGGTTCCCCAAAATTGACAATTTTGTTGATATGGATGCAATCAAGCTATTCATACTCAAGAATCCAGTACCCACCTTGCTCGCTGATACGTACTTCTCGATTCACTCGAAGAATGCCGAAGGAGGAGGACACATTGTATGTTGTACCGCCTTGCTGTACTCATGGTTCATCGCTCGTTTGACTTGGTATCCGTCCCTTTGGGATGAAGTAGCAACACCTCGATGGTCCGAGATACTTATGGCCCTTACCCATTCGGACATTGTTTGGTATGATCCCGCCTATGGAGGCGTGTCTATGATTCCTAGCATCAGAGGTTTCCCCAACGTACCGCTTATTGGAAGAGAAGGATGTATAAGTTACAATCCTGCTTTGGCTCGTAGACAGTTGGGACACCCTATGATCCAAATACCTGACCCAGTTTCGTTGGAAGAGATCTATTTCAAAGGAGAAGAGGACCTAGATCTCAGGATTGTCATCATTTATGCATGGAAATACATTGATATGGAAGGAACAGCTGCTTCAGGATACCCCAACTGTGTTGTTTCTGAGGATTATCTACATTGGGTGCGAGAAAGGGCTCTCGATCTGAAGATGCCTTTTCCTTTTCACGAACCCATGGTATTATCTCCTCATGACCCCGAGTGGTTCGATGTGGATGAAATTGAACAAGTCAGGATTGCTTTAGATGAAGCCCGGAAATTGAGGACTGCCTAGAAGAATAAGTTCCTCACCCTCAAAGTAGAGAAGGAAAGAGTTCAGAAGACTCCGGAAATCGAAGTTGCCAGAAAGAGAAAGGCGCAAGGAGATTTATTTTCTCCTCATGCCTCTTCAAGTGTTGTCACCAATGATGATCTCCCCTCAACTACCATGGCTTGGAAGGAGTGTGTGGAACGACTCATCATCGAGAAAGCAGCGCTGCAGGAGCGTATTGATCAGCTAACAGAGGAGCTCCGTACAAAGGAGAAGACCGTGGAGTAAAGTCCTAAGTTTTCTTTTGCTTTCATTGTAATAAACTCTTAAAAGAGTACTTTGCTTTACATTGTTTCTCAAAAATAAAAAGTTTTTCAATTATCCTACATTATAACACTGAAAAACACTTTGAGTTTCTTGAAGTCTCCCCTTACATCCGCGTTATGCATTAACATTCTGCATTTAGCATGGCATTCTACATTTTGTGCATGTGTCCTTCCTTTGTTGTGGCTCATTTCGGTTTTCCATCTTTTGCTGTCAGTCGCCGTCTCTACCATCTGACCAAGCCGGAAGTATCATTAAAGGATAGTGAGTAGAACAAAGACATGGATCGCATGACTAGCTTCAGAGTAAGGTCTAATCCGACACTTCGTCGTCCCTCCGACAACTTTGTTCCTATGCAACTTCAGCCTGTGCAAGAAAAGGAAATGGACGATCCAGAGCTTACAGCATTCAAGAATGAATTTCGTGACTTCGAGGAACGATGGAAAATGATGAAGAGGAACCGTGCGCCTGATTTTCATGCTCATGACCCGCACCTAGTTCCAAACTTAGTTATCCCCCCAGGATTCAAAATGCCCGCCTTCAAAGTGTACAAAGGTACAATTTGTCCAAGGTATCATTTGATGATGTTTTGTCAGAAGATGATCGCTTACCTTGGGAATGACAAACTAATGATTCACTGGTTTCAAGAAAGTTTGGGTGGAGTACCGTTAACATGGTATATGAAGCTACAAGTGAATCACATCCAGTCTTGGGAAGACCTAGCTGTTGCTTTTGTAAAGCAGTATAGTTACAGCTTGGGAATAGTTCCCGATAAAACAGGTGATAAAGGATCTCCCAGAGAATCCACAGCTTCGGTATCCCGTCCTCAACATGAGTATGCAATGCCCGCTTGGCGCGAGCAGCAATTGCCTCCTAAGCGAAGGATGCCATCTCCAGATCAGCACCGACATGTTCGAAGACAGTTTCTGAATCAGAAAATACCTCTGAATACTCTGAAAGAAGAGACCCATTGGTTTGATCTTATCCCATTGACCTACCGTCAAATATGGTTTTATTTCATCCGAAACTCGGTAATGACACCTAGAAAGACTAGAACCATGAACTCTCACCCACCATGGTTCAACCCAAACACCAGTTGTGAATTCCATGATGGAGTGTTGGGGCATTCAATCGAAGATTGCAAAGTTTTTCAAGAGAAAGTTCAAGAAATGATCGATAATGAAGTGCTAACCTTCAAAGGAGAAAGACCGATCATGAATGGAATACCACTACGCTGATTAAGCGAAAACTCCAGAAGAACTTTCTATTTCTTTCGTTTGTTTGTGTGTTTATTTCTTTGGTTAAACGCATATTTGGCATGTAAGAACTTTCTGTTTTGAATAAGTAATGCAATAACTGTTTGTCTTGAAGAAATCCATTCGTTTCCACTCAAATAGTTTTTCAAAATTATTTATAATGCCGACTTTTACCCGATCTCTCGCTCTGACAGAGAATTGGAAGGAGGAGGATGAAGTAAAACACATGATCTCTTGTTGTATGCTTCGAATGAAAACCCTACTGATGATGTAAGGCATTATTTTAAACCTCCTGAAAGCCAACATAGTCAACCCTTTCTTTTAAACCTTGATTGAGGATCCGTTCTCTTTCTCCCAAACCGAAACATCATTTTCTTAACCTGGGGCAGGGTAATATCAAAAAATGACGAACATCTTTCAAAAACTGGGTGGGCACAAATATACTAACCCTTTCTTCCTCCATTCTACAAGTCATAAATTAAACCCATATACGACCCTCAAAGTCCTAATTGAAGGAAGGTTTAATTCGAAAGCATACTCGATGAGATATTGTTTCCTGACTCCTTGAGCTATGCTCAAATTTAAATCGGCTTTATAAATAATGATTCAATTTTTATCCTAACTAGTGGTTTCGATCACAAGTTATTGCGATACCCCTTTTCAAAACTTCAAGACAAACGCGTGTTGCATTAACCATTTCAAAATGGATATTTCAAATGTGCTAAATACGCTTGACATCTTAGAAAGACCACATACAGACATTGATGATGATATTTGAGGACTTTGCTGACTTGGGGCAAGTCATTCTTCCCAAGAAAATTTCATTCGCGCAAGTCTTGGGTTCAACTAGAAGAAATTCAAGGACTCAGTTATATCGCCAATCAGGGGCAGTTACGTCGAGATTCGGTGAATCTCTAGAGAGTTTGAAAACAGTGGGGCATTTGGACATCATGTTTTCTATAAAATCCTCTCGATACTTTTTCTCTTAAACTATGTGACTTGGGGCATTTGATGATTGGAGCAAAAGATGTATATTTCATCCTCAGGAAGCTCAACCCCAACATATTCAGCAACTACGAAGACCCAGGATATTTATTTTATCCCCTATGAAACTTCGGTTTGGGTACCTCCGTCTACAATTTCATACAACATGTCAAACTTATCAAGATGTTACATCCCCAAATGGACTGATCACTTTTCCTCAAGAGAAATTTTGAAGTTTTGAAGCAGGAATGAGATCCTATATTTAGTTCTTCATTTATCTTTGAAGATCGGTCTGATGTTTGTTTCGAGACGTTTATCCCGTATTCGGTCATTGCTTTCGTCTGTCTTGTCAGCATAAGCATACACATATCATATAAGTAGATAGCATAACATTTGCATTTTGTGCATCCTTTGTTTGTTTTACTCTATCTCTTCGATTGCGTTTACCCTTGGGTATTTGGGCGTGTCTTATTCCTTCCAAATAGAATTGTCAGCCCTAAGCAGAAAAAAACTCAATATTTCTATCTCCCCACGAAGTTCGATCCTCGTGGAAGACAGTTGTTTCAGTACATTCCCATTGGAGTTTATGCCTCTATGGTTGAGTCTTGCTTGACAGTTTCTCTTCGGTTATTTCCCGAATTGAACTTCGGTCTTTGGCAATCATACTATGAATATGGATCAAGAGTGCATTTGTTTTGCACTTCGACATTACGAGGATCACCATTGAAGACGTGACGTTTCTTCAACAATATTACAAGATCCACTCGACAACTTACAGTCGAAAAACAGAAGATCTATTCATTTGAGCAACTCGTTTTGGGCAAATCTATTCTCAAAACGACAAACAACAATTTCCTCGAGACAATCTGTCCTTCCCCAGTGGATTATCTCAAGATTATCAAGTCAAAACAAGGGGCATTACAGATATTTCCCCATTTGATGATTTCTACTACAACAAATTCATATTTCTGCAATTACAGCAAAGATACCTCAAAAATGATCTTCCTCAGAGAGTTCATTACGAGTACTATCAATGACATATCTCCTTACAAGAGGACACTCCACAAATCAACCGGCTTACAGCTCATCTGAAGATCCCCGGTGCACATTCTACAAATTGCCAATACAATACAAATTGCATCTACAATTACAAGTACAAGATCACATCTACAAAATTCTACAATTACAGATTACATCGACAACATTTACATCAACAATTCTACAAGTTCTACAATTTACAACATACAATCTATAATGACACTATGGCTCACAGCCGAACATCTACATCAACATTACAATTTACAACTACAGTTACATCTACAATCTACAAATTTACAACCCCTCTTTGAAGGCGCTCTCACGTGTTTCCATCATTTTGGGTAGGAACCGAGACCAGCTCATGGTTCCCATACCATGGTGCAAGGGGAAGTTCGACATCAGGAACCGAGACCAGCTCATGGTTCCCATACCATGGTGCAAGGGGAAGTTCGACTTCAGGAACCGAGACCAGCTCATGGTTCCCATACCATGATGCAAGGGGAAGTTCGACTTCAGGAACCGAGACCAGCTCGTGGTTCCCATACCATGATGCAAGGGGAAGTTCGACATTAGAGACCGAGACCAGCTCATGACTCCCATATCATGATGCTCGGGGAAGCTCTACCACTACAACAACTACAACAACATCTACAACTACAATGACATCAAAGACCGAGACTAGCTCATGGTCCCCGTACCATGATGCAAGGGGAAGTTACACATTTTACCGTTTCAGCTGAGTTACAAAATAATAAAATAATCAAAAAATCCATTTGGAGTTACTACTAACCACTACTCTAGTAGTAAACGCATCTGTCGACCACAAATTACCCAAGTTGCCGCATCTTTGGTGTATGAGTTACTATTGCACGTCTGGAGATTTCCCATTGGTGATTGTCCCTATCCTCGTAGGGTCCCGCCTTGTCGGGTCTGTTGCTCTTTTCTCTCGCGTGTCGTGCCTAGTTGTTCCCCTGTGGTGTCTTTTCCTCACAGGACCCGTGTCTTCCATTTCATAACATTGCATTTGCATTCGGTGGTTTCTTATGGCCAAAAATTCGCGCAATGTTTGTATTTAAGTCCCTCCTATCTCGTCGAAACGGAGATTTCAATCTCCATATCTCCGAGTAGGAGTAACTTAAATAGGGGCATCTGTTGCACCCTAATTTTTGACCATAAGATCCCGCCTCCTTGTTTTATTTTTACTTGTTATTTGTATTCAGCTAACCAGTTGGTGCAGGTGCGATAATGACGAGTGTAGACCCCACAGCCAGGTACTTCAAGGCGTAAATATTGGAGGCCCGTTATAACTCTCATTAGGTGGATACATCACGAATTACGTCATAACTCCCAAAAGGAAATGGAGGATGTGCTTAATGGTGGTTTACGACCAATTTGTTTGAGGATATTGAGGAACTCGTTTTGAGGTCACCTTTCCCAGGGGTCGGAATGAAGAAGTAACTACCGCTTCGTGTTATTCTATTGCACATGACCAGATCATATGGCTAATTATTGGAGGATTGTGTTGAGCATCAATATTAACGACAAGGAATTCCACAACTAAGCAGTGCAACGAGTGGACGTATAATTTCCTAGTCCATTGCTTTTATTTTATCTTTGTTTCGCTAAGAAGGATAGTTAAGGACATAATCTACGAAACACCTTACATGATGACAAGAATTTAATCAAGTGACCTGCTTTGCAAACTGAAGGTGTGAAGAAATACAAGTCATAGAAGTAGAAATATTTAAATTGATGAAAACAACTTGACTACAGTAGGAGGTACCTCTAAGCGTTCTCGAAGGAGGGGATTCGCAAAACATTGGGTTTGGCTGTTGAATTGCATTAAAATCTTTTACGGGTATAAGGTGTGTTTCAAGATTTTAAAGTCTGCGAGGCCAAATTATCTTCAAGGAATATCCTTATTGAGTTGGGACCATAATCTAATTTTAATCTCATTCGGTATATGAGCCATAGAAGGGTCCGTCTCTGAAATTCGATACCAAATATATTACAATACAAATTCAAAGTGTATTCAAAATCAAAGAGGTTCGGGAAATCTAAAGCCACGTAATATGGGTGTGGTCACCAAAGTGGAGTTACCGTACACCTGCGTTTTTACAATTGAAGTATTATGCAAGTGTAATATCTTAATTACATGTGGATAATATCAGGGCATCATGCTTTTGATTCTAAAACAATTCACAAAGGCCACATCAGCGACCGGTTTTGCTCACAAGCATCTTATGACGCTCTTACAAGACTTCCAAAAGAAGAGATGAAGCCGAGTGCAAGCTATGTGCTATCACCATTGACGCACTAGTAACAAGCCCCATCCATTACTCACGGTTGTCGTAACTTTGCAAAACAATGCCACCGAGACGTTGAATCCACTGAGGCAGCCTCCTATCCATCCTACGAAACTCAACGGTAACCACGGTGTATTGCCACATTCCTTGCTCGCACACCGACAGCCTCAGCTTTTAAAAACACCTGCATAATACACAAGGAAGCAAGAATCACCGAATTTTGTTTTCAGCTAATTTAAGTTACAATAACCACAGACAGTAATGAAGTTCATAAACCCCATCTACCGGCTTTACAAGTATCAACCGTAGCCCATTACTCAACATCAATATAAAAAGCTCCTTCTGCACAAAGCCTACTTATTGAAAAGCCATCAACAGTAAGTCTCCTCCAAAAGAAAATCTGCTACAAACAGAAGAAGAAAACCAACACTATCACAACAAAACCTTGCACTGCAGTCTCGTTCCAACCTATCAAAGAAGATGCAGCAGAATGATCAACAGGGCTTTGAAAGGATTATGAATTAACAACAAGGAGGGAGGTTTTACCTTTTGACAGTTTCACCGTTATCGCCGTGGAAAGAATTCCGCATCACGGAGACATCAAAAGCTCAAGCGTCCTTAAGCCCTTTGAGCAGCTCGTAAGATACTTAGAAGTCCTAATAGCTCAACTCATCAGCTCCCAACGCCATGACGACTGCTTCCAAATCCAACGCAAACTGTGATACCTCGCCACCAGCCAGAGCACCGTCATGTTTTGCTTCACGAAATAAAACCGAGTCTGAGAATGCTGGCCCCTATCAAGCTATCTTCTAGCACTTCCCAAGTGACTGGTCTTCATAAGGATCCGTTTCAGCCTTGGCGCATAAATGCATGTGTAACTGTTATGGCCTAGCAATGATGAATTGGTAATCCGCTCATAAAATCTCACTAAACCAACCGAGGTTTCTACCCAAAGCGTTCTCAAGTGTGAATCCTGCAACAAACAATTGAAGATCAAAACACTATTTCGTGTAAACATCAAAATCCAACATTATGCCAAATGACCAGAAGTTCAAGAAGGAATCTGCACCTTGTCGGTTCCGCCAGTTTTCGTCCATCTCTCAGCTTCCAGTAAAAGGACAATCTCCCTGCATTCCAGCTTCTAAAGCACAACTTCTAACCAAGGATTGAGTTGCCGGCAATCACAGTAGGAAGTTCAAGCATGCATTTCTTCTTTCAAAGGCCTTAATTGTCACGGTAATAGCATTGAAACCAATGGATTCTTTCTGAAAGCAGCTACAACCTGACGTCAAGAATGAGATAAACGCGGTTAGTTTCTCAATGACAATGCAAGATCAAACTTCACAGAGGGTGGTTCAAGTAAACGCAACATGCCACATTCGTATCACAATTCAAGGGTATTCGCAATAATGCCATTCAAGGCTTACGAGTTAGGAGTCATCGGACATAGATAATGAAAATCCTAAGAGATAAGAACCTATATAATGTGTCGAAGCTGTTTAGTGGTCTGACCTTTGTAATCAAGACTTTATTACCATCAAATCTGCTTCATCATCATGCCAACCTTCATCAAGGCAAGTCGCCACAGTTTTTGTGCCAAGCTCCATGTGACAGAACTGTTGCTTGAATCCATACGCACTTCTGTTCCTCCCTTGAAGAAATGCGTCAAACGTTTTTCCTGGCGTCACAACAATCAAGTGACGTAGACATTTATTGCTTCTATGAATAAAGGAGAAAGTTTTAGCGAGTAGTTCTACCATCGATGAGTATTGTTGATTCAAGTCGTGGTGTTAAGCCTCCGGGCAAGGAACTCTAATTTTGATGAACTGATTAATGATGTTTTGACTGCTTGCACACCTGCTGGTGCATACATCTTAGCTGAGGCCTCTGCCACATTTTAGACGCTGGATTGGCTAAATCATTTACTCGTACCACTCATTCTGCTCCCAAGCCCGACCAAGGTCGTTCCCGATTGAGTTTGTGGGCAAGCTACAAAAGAAACATATTAAAGTTGTCACGAATAACCAACACAGGACAATTGCAGGAACTTCACAACAAATAATGGATAGTTGTATTCTCTAGCATGCTAATTATCAGTCACGGAAGAAAAGATCAGCTATGCTACCATCAAGCTTTTAAGCAGAATTTCTAAATTCCATGGACGTACTGCTGTTCTTGCCATACCAGTTCAAACATCCAGGTTATAACATGCCAAGCTTCATGTACATGAAAGAGAAAGCGAACAATGCATATTGAACAAAACTACATGGATTCCCGTTACTACCAACTTATCAAGCCCGTGATAACTGTCTGCTTCGCCAACTAGCACAGGCAAGGACAACCAAGACGAAATAGCGACGAGCACAAGTGCGTCACTCCAAACATCATCATCCAGAACATGAAAAGGAAATGTTCAGATTCGTATCAGTTTGAAGAAAAACTAAAGGATTAGAGTCTGAATTGGGAAAAGAAGTATACCCTGCGTTCAGCTTGTGCGCAAAGAGCAATTGCAGCTGTTACTCTTCATCACCAACTTCGTGGAAGCTCTCATCAACGTAGCAAGCACAGGTTTCGTTCTGAGCTTTTAATTATTCTTTGGGCCCAACTCCTTCGCTTTCTACACCCATCAAAGAATCAAATCCAAATTAGTAAATCCATTGGAGAATATTCCACCGCAAGATTCTAATATCCCAAATCCCCAAAACATTGAACCTGGATTTGATACACAATGTCAGAGATTTAATTTTCATTTAACAGACATTAAACGAAATCAGACAGAAGAGGAAAGAATTCAAATTCCATACAGGCAAAAGCGGAAATATCCAATCAAAGCGGCAATTAATTTCTCAAATCAGAAATCTCAGGCTCAGAGCCTATATAAAAGGATCAGAACCGCTAAAGAGGGACGACCGGAAAAAACCCTAAAACACAAAATTCTGAATCAAACCCTAACATACAAAGGATAGAATCGAAGAGACGAGAAGAAACTCATCTGACGAAAGGTTGTCCTCCGTGACCTCCGTTTAATCGCAGTTGCCTCCGCCTCCGTCGAACGCCCTCCATAGGTGGGTTCCGCTCCCGATTCAGAGTGTCATCCGCGACAACTCCCTTTTAATTGTTTGCTATCTGTTTTCTTCTGGGGATTTTAGGGTTTTCTATAATTTGGGGATTGCGAGGGTTTTTGCTATTGTTCTGCTTACGGTGTGCTTTGTTTTATTTGTTTTGCAGAGGAAAGGTGGAGAGGTAGATGAATCAGAACCGGAGATGGGAGAAGAAGACGCGAGCGAGTTTTGGAATCTAGGGATTTCATTATTGTTTTCTGCAAATTTTGTTTTACCTTGTAATCACTCATTAATCTCACGCACATCACTCACACACAATCACATAATCCCTCTAATTAACATAAACACCTCAATTACCCCACTTAATCTCCCCTTAATCTAATTAATAATCCAATTAACCTTTTTTAAAAACGTTAACCAAACTTTTAAACCTAATAAAACTTTTATTAATAATCTAATCTTTTTTAGTATTATTTAAGTAATATAGTTAATTAAATCTTTTTATAAATAAATAATAATAATAAATAACTTTCTTTAATCTAAAATCAATCTTTAACCTTTATAATAATTAAGAACTTTAATAATTTAATATAAAAAATTAAAACCATTTTATAATTAACTTGTTCTTTTTAATTAATTAAAATTTTAAAAAATCCTTTTACAATAACCAATCTTTTAGAAGTCTATTAAAACATTAGGGTAATGAGCCTAAGAAATTTAATTCAACTATTTAAAAGTCTTTTTTTACCCAAAAAAAAAACTCTTTAATTAAGTTAATTTACCACAACTCTGGTTAATTCGACTAGTAATCTTTTACAACAAGTTTCTTATAAAAAAAAATTAAAATCTATCTTCATAATTAATATAATAATACAACCTTCTTTCACAAAATTAATCAACATCGTAAAATCAATTGTGCACTTCACGACACATGCACTTACACCTTAGAGCTTTCATGCGTATTTTGTTTATCTTTATCTGCTGTTATTTTATTCACAATGCACACACTCACCTAGCGCTTTCATGCGTATATGTATGGTTTTTATTCTTGCAATTTACTTCCAGCAATTTATAATCATTATATCTCGTTGCATCGCATTACTGCATTTCGTCCAAAGGAAAAACCTACACATAATTCAACGTTGTGTGTAGTTGCACATCATTTGCATCATTTTCCCCACGATCCTTAATTCCATTCAAGTTGATCACTTAGGATAGATCCTACCCCATAGGAAGGACCTTGTCTTTATCTCTACAACATAGAAACAAAACAATATACAATACAACTTTTCAAACACATGTAGAGAATAGATGTTAATCATCTTAAGCGAGATATAATCTCCACCCCCACAACAATACAATCAAACATGTAGGAACTTTGCCTTAAGAGCGATAAAGGCATACTTGGCGACCATCCTAGTATGTAAGACCTTTTCTTAAGACGATGCAAAGACCATTTCCTACAACCCCTTTTACATTTGTGGTGGTTATCTCTCCCTTAAAATGAAGACCCATCTCTTCTCCTAAATCCAATCAATCAACTACCTTAAACCCGTAGGAACTTTGACCATAGTCAAAGAACTCCTCTGACCCTTTAGGGGAACTACGAAATACTCTGATTCCACTCCCGTAAGGATACGTAGGCATAAGACGCGATGTCTTATCGAGTATACTTAGAAATAAACCACTAGGGTCCTTAAACCATTAAACAGATAAACCATAGCAGTAAACAAACATAAAACAAGAGGTTCCTGTAGAGTACTACAGAAACTTAGGATGCTAGTACCTTCCCTAAGTTTAACCAACCCCCGAACCTAAAACAATCTAACCTTGCATTTGCATTGCATTGTGGGAATTTCGATCTTTATCCCTTCCTTTGGACAAATCAAATTTCGGTTGCAAATTGATTTAACGATTCAAACTAATCAATAGTTTGGTATCCAAATTTCACCGCGACACAAACCAACACTTGTTTCGACCATAACTTCTGAACCGTAACTCCGTTTTTCGCACGGTCGGAAGCGTTGGAAAGCTTATTCAATGTTCTATAAGACAATGACAAAATATCATTGCTTATATACCTACAAAAAAAATGAGAAAAAATCAATTGAACTCAATGAAATTTACGCGACACTCAATATATACACTATAATTTAAACTATACAACATATGCACAAAAGTTGAGGTTTATTGGTTGAATCAAGCCAATAAGTGCCAATTATTTACACTCTAAATCAGTACATTTTAGCACTTATCAATTCTCCCCAACTTAAACTTGTTTGTTCTCAAACAAGAATCGATCAACTCAAGGAAACAAAAGTAATAACCAAGCAATCACGATTCAACAAATTTTGAAAAACAAAAACAAATGTATGGTTCAACACAAAAACGTACTTGCAAAGCAAAACATACCACTAAAATATAACGATAACATGAAAATGAAACAACTCCTAAATACAAAACACATGTCAAAAATTCCAAGACAATACAAAGTTCAAAAATGAATCACACCTAGCACACACTTCATCGGTAGATGAATAAAAAAAATACGAGGGACTTAACTCTCACCCAACAATCAAGTCAACAACAAGTTAAATTATGCATTCATCAAGAAAAAACTCATATTGAACAGTATAAAAGCAAAAATCACAAGGGCTTTAAGGGTTGTAATGTGGCTTGGGTAACAAAAAATTGTTTTTCTCAAGGTAAAAGAACAAAAACTTGCCTAATCAAATGAGAGTGATCATTTCTCACAATCTCAAGCACTCACAAATTCCAATCACCTTTTTCTCTTTTCCAAATTGTTACACCATTCCACGCAACTTATTCGCATAATATTATTCTAATTTTTTTTCATTTTTTTTTCAATTCTTTTTCAAACTTTTTCTTTTTCTCAACCTCTTAGCAACCAACCTCTTCTCCCCAACTTGAATACAACCACACATAGTGACATGAATGCTCCCAAACTTATTAGGCAAGGGTAAAAACTCAAATAACAAGTCATGGTTATAGTTCAAGTAAAAGTATTAGAATCCATACAAAAATGAACTTAACACCAATATGGATTCTAACAAAGGCTCAAAGGGGTAAGCAAATTCTCACTCACTCAGAAGGTAGATTGACTATTTGGTCAAGTGGATACGCTCAAAATCGAACAAAATGCCTTGATCATTTTAGTGCTATTATAAAAATCAACAAAAATACAAGATTATACATAATAAAACCGAGTTAAATAAGAATGTTGGTCTCCTGCATATAGTAAACAATGGAAAGCTCCTCACAAAAAGGTTTTGTTCTAAAGTGATTCAAAATTGAACAAGTATGGCAAAAGAATGAATCACATGAAAATTGTACAAATGAAAAGTCTCATAATCATGCTATGTTCTAGAAAGCGATAAATGAGTACCTTGCAAAGTACTAACTTCAAACAATATCAAAACCATACATTCGCAAGTTGAAACGATCAAACTTGGAAAATCACAAAATGCATCCTCAAGCTAATCAAAAACAAACTTGAGAGAAAACACAAACATTATTCTAACAACCTAACAAAATTGAATTAAACTAAATAAACATAAAGCTATACAAACTCAAAAACATTTGGGTTGCCTCCCAACAAGCGCTTGTTTCATGTCGTTAGCTCGACACCTAACTTCCTCACATACACGCTGATGCTTTGTCAAAGCGCCAACCTAACGAAAGTGTCCTAAACAAACACTTGAACAAATGTTACGAGAACAAAATATATACAACACTTAAACAAACAAAATAGAAGACAAAAGCAAAACAAGTATCTATACAAGCATATATATATATATATATATATATATATATATATATATATATATATATATATATATATATATATATATATATATATATATATATATATATATATATATATATATATATATATATATATATATATATATATATATATATATATATATATATATATATATATATATATATATATATATATATATATATATATATATATATATATATATATATATATATATATATATATATATATATATATATATATATATATATATATATATATATATATATATATATATATATATATATATATATATATATATATACAATTATGTGCAAAGCCTAGAAATATAGAAACTATCGCAATGCGTCTTAATATCAAAACCAATCCCCGGCAACGACGCCATTTTGTTGAAGCGGTAAAGCAGCAAGCAAAAAAATTATTTTCGAAAGAATTTCCTCCGGGATTTATCGTCTCCATAGGGATCAGTGTGAGGGAAAGAATGTCGTTCGACAATCTCTACGTCTCTAAGCTTGGGCTTGAATGGTTTGGGATAAAAATTCAAAAGGAAAAACAAATATAATACAAGAAAATGAATACATTCTTAAGAAATGAGAAAACTCGTCAGGAGTTGTATTTCGTTCTACCCATCATGTACTAAAAAATATATGGATCAAATGCACATAACCTAATTCACTCGTCAATATCATCACGTATCGCTCACAACAGAGCTTATCTCTAACGCAAAGTCAAGAGATCAACCATATCATCTCATTGTTGATCTCTCACACAACTCGACAACACGGAGCATTAAGAATCGATACCCACGTGAATATTAGTCCTAAATCTATCTCTAGCATTTAGAATCTAACAGATGTTCATCTTAGATCGAGTTCAAACCGTATATCTCTATAACAATCCAAACCCATTAAGTAAAAAATCAAGATAAAAATCGATAAAGAGTTGTAAAAGAGATTTTATACAAAGATCCATATATATACATACAATCAAGATAAACTTACATACAAAACCCCAACAAATGAAAAATACATAGAGAGGAAGGAAGAAGAACACAAATCTCACGGTTTGTCAACTCCGATTGAAGTGGTTTCGACTCCGGATCGTCAAGATGTACCCTCCCATGTTGTTCCTAAGCTAAATCTACTCAAGAATGTGTTTGATGAAGTTGGGGTAAAAAGTTCCCAAACAACATGCCCTAAAAAATGCTCAAAAATCACTTAAATAGACAAAAAAGGTCCCAGTATTCGCCTGGCGAAGTCCTGTTCGCCTGGCGAAGTCCCGTTCGCCTGGCGAACCTATGCAACTTTTGCTACTGTCAAAACAGTGTTTTTCACGCGTTTTAGAACTTTCTGTTCGCCTGGCGAACTTTTATTCGCCTAGCGAACATGACAGCAAACCAACACTTGTTTCGACCATAACTTCTGAACCGTAACTCCGTTTTACGCGCGATCGAAAGCGTTGGAAAGCTTATTCAATGCTCTATAAGATAATGACAAAATATAATTACTTATATACCTACAAAAAATGATAATAAATCAATTAAAATCAATGAAATTTACGCGACACTCAATATATACACTATAATTTAAATTATACAACATATGCACAAAAGTTGAGGTTTATTGGGTGAATCATGCCAATAATAGCCAATTATTTACACTCTAAATCAGTATATTTTAGCACTTATCAGTATCCATACGATAGCTCATATTGTTTCCCAGCAACATCGTTTGACTTGAACTCGTAGGATATCCCGATTCTGATGAATATATTTCTATTGCATCGAGCATCCAGGCTCCAGTTATTCAGTATCCATACTCAGATTTATTAACCGAGTATCTAGACTCAGGTTTATTGCATAGAGCATCCAGGCTCAAATTTGCATAGAGCATCCAGGCTCCGATTATTGAGTATCTAGACTCAGATTTATTAACCGAGTATCCAGACTCAGGTTTATTGCTTAGAGCATCCAGGCTCAGATTTGCATAGAGCATCTAGGCTCCGATTATTGAGTATCCAGACTCAGATTTATTAACCGAGTATCCAGACTCAGGTTTATTGCATAGAGCATCCAGGCTCAGAATTGCATCGAGCATCTAGGCTCCAGTTATTGAGTATCCAGACTCAGAATTATTAACCGAGTATCCAGACTCAGGTTTATTGCATAGAGCATCCAGGCTCAGATTTGCATTGAGTATCCAGACTCAGATCTATTATTGAGTATCCAGACTCAGATTTATTACCGAGCATTCAGGCTCCGATTATTGAGTATCCAGACTCAGATTCTTTACCGAGTATCCAGGCTCCAATCATTTTGAGCATCCAGGCTCCAGGTTGTTTCTTTGAGCATCCAGGCTCCAGTTTATGTCTTTAGACATCCAGACTCCAGTAATTTGAATTGTTACTTTTCGCCAATATGGTATCCAGACCATGGCGTCGCTTTTGACGTTTGTATTCTTATCCCCAACGGAGTGTTTTTGAGATCAGTACAGTTCTATTCAGATTTTATGCGGTTGGCGAATTTCCGGGTTCTTTGGTATTCAACCGTCTTTTACCTTGGTTATTTGAAAGTTATTCGTTGTTCACTCATTCAAGTCCAAGTCGCTTGAATAGGGGCAACTGTTGTACCCCAAAATTTGCCCAACCTTTTCTTAACTTGGTTTATGTTTCAGTTCTTTTCTTTCTAGCATTTGCATTGCACGTCATATTTCATTTTACAGGGGATCAAGAGGTTGTGCATAGCAAGAGGAGGTCACTCAGAGTTTTGATCCTAAGCAAGGGGTGTTACTCAAGTTTGAATGGTCATCAGGTCATCTAGAAGTGGTCAATAGTCTTGTGAAAGGATGGATGGATGTATGTGGGTCAGCTCCTAACTTGGAGGCCAGTTGAAGAGCATCAGAGGTTTGTGAATTCATAATTATGGATATAAGATGTTGAGAGATCTCATTGATCGCTTTGAGAGCCATGTTGGAGCTTATTCAAGTTGTTGTGTGAAGTGGAACAAGCCACAGTTAAGAATGTTGCATCTAGGGTTTTCATCTGGTAAATCCTCAGTTAACTATGAAATTGAAGGAGGTTACAAATCAATTCCAAGTCTCTATGGTCATGGGATGTTGTGTTGAGATGTCTAATATATCATTTCAAGATCAATTCATCAAGAATCAAGAGTGTGAGAAGTTACTAAATTAGGGTTCTAAGTGTAAAATCCCCTATTTAGTCCCCAACTTCAAGACCACCTATCTCAAGATACAAGTCTCATCTCAACTTTTGACCAACACGAAACTTGTAGAGCATGTTCTTAGCTTTCTTTTGAGTACTAGAAGTCCTTGATTGGATTTATAGAACTCAAGTTATGATGCAGACAAGTTACAGGTCCTCAGATGAATGTGATTTTGGTCAACAAAAGTCAACCAACTTCCAAGCCATTTTTGACCTAGAAGGATATTTCTACTCAACTTTTGGTGAAAATGAGAGTTGTTCCTCATGAGCTTATCTTTCCAAAGAGTACTAGAAGTCAATCATCTGATTTGTAGAACTCAGGTTATGAGGCTTGCAAGTCAGGGGTATTTTGGGAAAGTGATATTATAGGTCCTAAAATTATAGGTCCATTTCACCAACTTGCACACATCAAATGAAAATATTTTCAACATGAAACTTGCTCCAAATAGGGCCATTTGCATTACAAAATCATCTCTAGTCATGGTTAGAGCTTGGAGTGAAGAATTGGTGTTTGAATTTTTCATAAAGAAAGCTTAAAATGAGAAAATTGGAATTAATTCATTTGGAACTATTTCAAGGCAAGTTTATGCATATTTTGAGTGAAAATGATGTTCTAAGCACAATGCCATTGTTAATTTTGCAATTTGAGGTAATTTGGATGGTTATTTCCATGGTTTATTCACCATGAAGTAACAAATGTGAAATCCACCATAAGATCAAACAAGCACCAATTGATGACCATTTGATCAACTAAGACTATGTGAAATTGATTTGAAACAAATTTGAGGCTGGTGTAGTGGTTGTTACACGAGTATGGCAAGCAAAAAAGTGAAGAAAAATTGAAATGGCAATTGGGCTTAATGGCATGAATTAGGGCTCCATTTTCATCTGAACCCAACACATAAAAGGTTAGGAAACTTCACAAACCCTCAAAGCACGATTTGGTGGAGGAATTGCAGAGATAGAAACTTGAAAAAGCAAGAGCAAAGTGAAATTCGGTTTTGGAGATTTAGCCATTCTCAAGTGAAATTGAGCATACCAAGAGCTTCATTCAAGTGTTTGGAACGATTTTGGGTGATTTGTTTGAAGATTCAGCCAAAGACAAGACTC
>CAWUDS030006510.1:0-34549 GCA_963859935.3 Lathyrus sativus
AGGGAAGCCAGAAACGCTGAAACGCACTGTTTCATTAAACGGTGGTTCTGGGCTTAGTGGATCCAATTGATAACCCCACCCCCCCATCAAGGCCATGTATGATTTGAACTGAAATCCTTTACTCTTTGCACCGCTTGTTTTTCATTTTTCATTATGATTATTAAGTGATTTTTCTGAGTTAATTGGACCCTGGCGCATTGCTTTCTAGACCCCCCCAGTTTGGGCCCACGCGTGAATTGCATTGTATCTGTTTACTTGCTGCACCCCCATCTTTATCATTTTAATTTCTTTTTCTTCCATTTTATTTCAAACTTTAGAAAATCATATTAAATGGAAAATTAATGATTTTTTAATGGGAGTTTTTTCTCCTATTTCATATTTTTGCCAAGAAAAATATAAAATAAAAACATTTTCCTTTCATGCATTTTTAGTTTTTTTTTGCATATTTTCTACTTTAATTGCATTTTATTTCTTTTATATTAATCCATGAAGTTGTAGAATTTAGTTTAGGTAGTTCCCTTAGTATTTTTAGGTCATTCTTTTTAGGATAGTTAGATATAAGTTTTAGCTTCCCCCTGGATTTATTCCATGATTTTGTGATGAATTTTAGGATAGTTTTGATTAGATGCCATTAGGTTGTGTAGAATTAGGTTAAACTTCAACATAGGTCCATGATAACATTAGGATTTTGGGTTTTTAGGACAAGCTAGACTATGGGACATATAGGGCATTAAGGGTAGGTATGTAGGATCCCTTAGAAATTATATTAGGATTTAATATAGTAGTATGCTATTTTTAGTTGATTTTTGTATTGGTTGATTGCTTGTTCTGCCTTTAGGGCATTTTTGCTTTAGTTGCTTTGCTTTGGAGTTTTCCCTGGGCTTGGAGAGCTTGGTATTGTTCTAAGGAGCATTGAGGAGCATAGTATAAGACTTGAAGATGCATTGAGGAGCTTGAGAGCTTGATCTTATTTTCTTTTTGTTGTTTTTTAGGGATAGGAACTAGGAAGAGTTTAGACTTAGTTAACTTCTTTCTTAAACATGGATGGTATCTTTCACCTCCATTCCTCCCTATGATTCAAAGTCCTTCCATGGTATACACCTCTCTCCTTTGGAGGGATAAGTGATGTATCTAGGAAGTAGAACTTTTGAGGGAACTATTCCTTTGATGTTGAACCCTTATAGGTCACCTTTGGTGGTCAATAAGCAGTTCAATATCCCCTCAGCTTATCCAGTTAAGTGATTTCCTCTGGTTTGATTATCCTGAGAGATTTTGAGCTTGAGCTTGAAGATGAAGACTTCAGTGAAGAGTGTAGAAGAGGATGAATCCTTGAGCATTGCCATTCCAGCTGAAGCTTGAAGAGCAACAAGAGCAAGTTGATACTTGAAGACCCCTGAAGATGAAGTAAAGACTGAAGGATGAAGTTGACACTTCTAAGTGATTGAGATTGATTCTGAAGAGCTGAAGCTTGAAGAACAAAGGAAGTTGATACTTACTTTGATACCTGGGGATCCTGAAGGAGCCAAGTTGGTACTCATGATTGATAGTGAAGCCTGAAGGTGGAGCTGATCAAGAAGCTGAAGCTTATGTTGTAGGGTTGAAACCTGGAAAAGCAAATTGATATTTGTCAAGAGTGATTGAAGTCTGAAGACTGAGTTGCTGTTGGAAGAGCTGAAGCTTGGAGTTGAGAGAGGAGTTGGTCTGCTTTCTTCTGTTTTCTTTGTTGTATTAATGTGTTTTGTTTGACTTGCTTGATGCATTAGAATAAGTTCATATCTAGAATAAGTAGAATCTAGGAGCATGATTGCACTAGAGGTTGAGTTGCTCCCTCTGCTTGTATTGTTACTGTGTGGCTTTGCTTGCGGGTATTCGGTAGAGCCCAGCTCCCTTTCCCATGTGGTTTGTTTGCCTGATGGCATTTTATTTCATTTTATCTGTATGATTGCAGTTTACTGTCATTGCTTGATAGCATGTTGTTTATATTTCAGTATGATTACTGTTATCCATTCTGGCTTGAGGTTGAGATGAGCTTGTGGAGGCTGAAGCCCCACACACATTTCCTCCCTCACTTGCATTGCATGCATTTTACTGTTAAGCTGATGCTTTGTCTATTTTGGTGTATCATTGACATGATCCCTTAGGACTCTCATTTCCTTTGATAAGGAATTGATGATAGAACTTTAGGTTGAAACCTATGCATGACAACTTCTAGGAGTTCCCTGTTCAAACCTTGACCATAGGATGAATCCATGGCATGACAACAGTAGGACTTGATAGTCTCCCTCCTAGTTGGGCCTGTTCTCTTCTCATCTCAAAACAGTTTAAGATACAGTAATCATGAATGATTTCTTTCGTACGTTACGAGCCTTAAGCTATCTGAGAAAGGATTGTGGGAGAGTTTCTTTTCCACAGTCTGGATGTTTAGTATGGTACCCTTTGGGTGACATGCGACGCATTCACTCTCAGGTCATAGTCTCTAGTGCGATTGAAATCGCAAACACAATAAAAAAACACTTCTTTCGTAAAAGACAGGAAATAAACCGTAGTTTCCCGAACTACGTGAGCTCTGATCTCTCATGCCTGTTGAGAGTACGTAGGCACAAGATGGCGATGTCTTGGCGAGCTACCTTCCCCCATAACCCTTCGTAGGCCGAACTACGTTGACTCTGATTTCTCATTCTCAGATGAGAATACGTAGGCATAAAGCGCGACGCTTTGCCGAGTCATTTTCTTTTCTTTTTAAGCCAGCCTTGATAGGGAGATAGAATAAAACCAACCCGTCCAAGTAAACCAACAAGCGAGGATCCCGTCAAGTACGACGGACGTGAGGGGTGCTAATACCTTCCCCTTACGTAACCGACTCCCGAATCCAGACAACGGTTGCGACGACCTTGTCTTACCCTTTTTCGTCAGATTTTTCCGATCATTTCCTTTCCCGCTCTGAGGGATAAATAACGAAAGGTGGCGACTCTTCTGTTGTGCCGGCACCTTATTTTCGCGCAAGCGACAGCTGGCGACTCTGCTGGGGACTTCAACGGTTCCCTGCGAGAGTCAATCCTAACGCTTGTATGTTTACTTGTTGGGTTGCGTTTATTTATCGCATTTTACTTCTCGCACTTTATTTCCCGCATTTTATATTCAGTATAATATGATTATTTGTTGCTGTTGTGGGATGGGAGTTCTGATGAGTGAGAAGCCAGACCCAAGCTTGAGTGCACCATAGACTTAGAGTGGAAATTAGTGGGCGCGTGCTTGCTTTGCAGGCACTAGTGTCTCATGAAATCCACGCTCAGACGAGGTTCATCCGGTGGGCTTTACTTTCAACCCTTTGGGTTGAGACGGTTGCTGGTTTGGTGGATTATCGACTCTGGGGACCGATCATTTGTGATTCAGCTAAGTGAGGCCGCTTCATGAGCTGGTGATGCCACACCTTCTGGGTATCGTATCACCCCTCTTGAAAGTCTGTGACGCTGATGAATGCATAGGATGTCGTACCTTGAGTCAGTTTAGGTCCATACCTGTGAGCAGGGTTGGGTTTATTGCAGGAAACCTTGACTTTCAGACTACCTGGTTTTCTTGACAGTGAATCAGTTTTGTTGGTACCAGGGTTTCTCAGTTGCAGATTTGTCTGTTCTTGATAGAGCAGGTTTTGATCAGAGGATCTTATCATCAGGTGTTATCTGTTCTTGATAGAGCAGGTTTTGATCAGAGGATCTTATCATCAGCTGTATGTCTGTTCTTGATAGAGCAGAGTATTGTCATCAGTTGTTTGTTCTTGATAGAGCAGATTTTTGAGTGGGGTCTGAAGATCTCGTCAGCAGATGTTGTTTGTTCTTGATAGAGCAGATTTTTGAGTGGGGTCTGAAGATCTCATCAGCAGATGTTGTTTGTTCTTGATAGAGCAGATTTTGGATTGGGGTCTGAAGACCTCATCAGTAGATATTTCTTGGTTCTACATCAGAGGTCCTTATTATCAGACATTTGTTCTTGACGGAGCAGAATCATGATCCTATGTATATGGTCCTATCAGATGGTTGGTCTTGCCAGATCATATTTGTGGTCCTACACCGGGGTTCTCTTATTATCAGATGCAGTGGTTGTTCTTGATAGAGCAAGATTACGGTTTTGTTGATACAGAATCTCCACAGCACCAGTTGCCTTGGCCTCTTATTGCATGATTGCATTTTGCATTAGTTTGCATATTCATTTGCATTTCATTAACGTGTGTCTGTGTTGCAGGTACCGTTTTCCCCGATCCAGGATTTCTTGCCTCCTATTGTATTGTTATGGGCTCTCTGAGGAAGACCGTGGCTTACAAGTTCCCTGCCCCTGATGTGGCTAAGTTGACTGGTTTGATAGCTTTAGCAGATGAGTCTGTAAGGGATGAGTTCAGAAAATCTTATGGCAGGTTGCTCAGTTTGGTTTGTAAGCCTTCTGTGTTCGAGTTGAATGGGTTGCATGCTCTGCTGCAGTTCTACGACCCTCCGCTGAGATGTTTCACTTTTCAGGACTTTGTTCTCGCACCTACGCTAGAAGAGTATGCTGATTTGCTAGGTGTGCTTATCAAGAGGCAGATGCCTTTTGTTCATATGGATGTTGAGCCTGATCTGGCTGGTTTAGCTCCTTCACTCCATTTGGACGCCTCCGAGTTAGTATTGACTAGTTGGAACAAGGTTCTTGGGTTCTCCTTGCAGTTTCTGGTGGTTAAGGCTCAGCGGTGTGCTAAGGACGGATGTTGGGACGCGTTCAATGCCATCCTCGCTTTATGCATATACGGCATTATCCTGTTCCCCAACATGCCCGATTTTGTAGACTTTGATGTGTTTCACATCTTCGCTTCAGGGAATCCAGTCCCTACCTTGATAGGAGATGTCTATCATTCAGTCCACTACAAGAATGAGAACAGGAGGGGGAAGAATGTCTCATGCTGCGTACTCTTGCTGTACAAATGGCTTGATAGCCATCTGCCCAAGAGGGGTCCTTTTGTCTTGTCTGCAGCCACAACTGAGTGGCCTGAGCGTCTGATGAGTTTATCTGCAGAGGATATTGAATGGTTCGACAGAGACAGGTTGGGTACTGAGGTGATCTTCAGTTGCAGCGGGTTTCCTAATGTACCTCTGATAGGTAGGAAGGGCTGTATAAACTACAATCCGTCGTTGCTGGTTCGGCAGTTCGCGTATGCTTTGAGAACTCCGCCAAAGGATGAAGAGGTACAGGAATCTATGCACCTCACTGGTATTCTAGAGGGGGATTTGTTGTCCAAGCTTCAGCGTGCATGGAATAGTATTAGTAAGCGAGGAAAGCCATTGCTGGGAAAAAGCAACAGTCAAGCCTACCCTCCGTATTTGACTTGGATCAAAGCCAGGGCCAATGCTATAGGGATGACGTTTCCTCATGCCAAGCCAGAAAGTCCTCCAACGATCGAAGAGCCTACTACTGTGCCCATTCATCAGCATAACCAGGTATTAGCTGAGCGGGATGAATTAAAGTGGGCGAACGAAGAATTGGAGAAGGAATTAGCTCAGCTCCGAAGCGAGAGGAACAAGGCCGTTCATTCTTTCAAAAGGCAGACAGAGTTGGTGAACCATCTGGGTACAGACCTGACGAAGCAGATAGCCGAGCGTGAACGCATAGGTCGAGACTTCAAGGTTGTCAACGACGTACTGGCTACGAAGAAGCAGCACTTGGATGAGGCATATCGGAGGATATCCAAGTTCAACCAGCACTGGAAGGCTTCCCTGGCCACCAGGAAAGAGCGGGAGGATAAGCTGATGCTGCAGATCTCCAAGCTGGAAGCCAAGGTGAAGGACAGTGAAAAGAGGTTTGATGAAGAAACCGCCCGCAGATACGCCGCCGAAGGCCAGCTCAACAAAGCTCTCGCTAACCTGAAGGAGCGCAAGCTGACATTTGAGTCCAAAAAGCGGAAATTAGAAGATTGCTTCGGCGAAGGAGCATGGGAAGGTTCGATCGAAGGACTTCAGTATACCATTGTGCAGAGGGAATTACTCGTCGAGGGGTTGCTCACTCTGCCAGATCATCCAGAGACGAAGGAGTTATTAGAAGAGTATCGCGCCCGTGGCCGTACTTGACTAGTTGTATTCCTTTTGTTTTGATCATTGTTGTATGTTGACCATCACCAGGCTTGTTGGCTGAGGTCACGCTGTTGATTCGTCTTGTACTCGCTGATGCTATGTACTGCCTTGATAGGCTTCCTTTATATATGAGATTGATGTTTCCATGATTGGACTTTGGCTTCTTCTTCTTATTATTATCAGCACTGGCACTCAGGCACTAGGATCGGGGGAAATCTCCCAAACACACAGACACACGCATGTATCTGCATGAAGCATTTGCATGACGAGCATTTTGTTGTTTTTCCTAACCTTTAGTGTTTACAAGTTTTTCAGGTTTACAGGTCTCAGGCTGTTCCCGGTGACTCCAGGATTGATCAGAGACTAATTCACCGTTACCCAACTAGAGCTAACCAGACCAGGATCATGGATCAAGTGCAAACAGAGGTTCAGGAGCTCCGCGAGAGGATGGATCGCTTTATGGAACTTATGCAGGTGGTCGCCAATGGCCAGGACCAGCTCAGGACTTTGGTTCAGCCTTTGATCTCCAGGGTTGATAGCAACGGCATACTTCATGGCGGGGCTGTGCCTACTCCTCCACCAGTTGATACTCCGCAGAATGGTGTCCCTGTGGCCGGGGGCAACGGTAGTGCTAATGGCAATGTGATGGCCAATATCGGACTCAATACGACGGGCGTCGGTAATGGGAGTCTGGAAGCTAATGTCAACATCGGGCCGGTCAATGGCAATGCAGGCGTCGGGAATCTGTTGGTGCCTCAACCATGGCTTGAGGATCATCAGGATGATGTGTTCTCTCAAAAGGGTGCTGAGGGGGAGCTGAATGCTGAAGCGCGGCTCAGATTCAAAGCACTTGAAGATAAAATGAGAGATATTGAGAATCAGAATACTTTGGGCGTTGATATGTCCAAGCTGGGATTAATTGCTGAATTCAAGGTACCTCCTAAGTTCAGGGTGCCTGACTTTGAGAAATATAAGGGCACCACTTGCCCTCGTGTCCACCTGCGATCGTACTATAGAAAGATGTCTGCCTATTCCGAAGATGAGAAGTTGCTGATGCACTTCTTCCAAGATAGTCTCTCCGGGCCATCCCTCGAGTGGTACATGGGTCTAGAGCCCACTAGCGTGCGCACATGGAAAGATCTCGCTGAAGCGTTTGTCCACCACTATCAGTACAATAGCGACTTGGCCCCGAACCGAGTCCAGCTCCAGAACCTTTCACAGAGGAATAATGAAGGATTTAAGGAGTACGCCCAGCGGTGGCGTGAGTTGGCAGCCCGGGTTCAGCCGCCGATGGTTGAACGCGAGCTCGTGCAGATGTTTGTGGCTACCCTCCCGGGGGTTTACTATGAAAAGTTAGTCAGCGGTATGTCTGGGACGTTTTCAGCTTTCATTATCATGGGCGAGCACATCGAGAATGGTATCAAGATCGGGAAAATTCAAGGTGAGTCATCCTCAGCTGGAGGAGGTGGAAAGAAACCTTATGCTGGTAAAAGGCGAGAAGGAGATGCGAGCGCTGTGACCAACGCTCGAAGAAAGGGCAAAGGCCCTCAGCAACAGATAGCCAGTATAAATATCCCAGCAGCTCCGCAGTAGCAGCAGCCGTAGCAGCAGCAGCAACCAAATCAGCAGGGATATAGAAAGTACCAGAATCGGGCACCTTTGACAAACTGTCACTTCGAGGCTCCGCCCATGTCGTACGCGCAACTCTTGCAGACTTTGCTTCAGCTTCAGTTAGTTCAGAAGAAGACGATGGCTCCCTTGACAGGGGCACCTCCACCAGGGTACGACGCAAATGCCACTTGCGACTTCCACACAGGGGCATCAGGCCACACAATCGAGAACTGCAAAGCCTTTAAGCACAAGGTGTAGGATTTGGTGGATGCCAAGATCATTAACTTCTCCGATAATGTGCCCAATGTTACAAAGAATCCTATGCCAAATCATAGGGGAGGCGGAGTGAACGCCATTATCGAAGAAGAGAGTGCGGATCTGTTGACTGATGTCAAAGATCTCAAAACGCCGCTTAGCTTCGTCAAAGCTAAGTTGCTGAAAAAAGGGTTCTTTCCAAGGTGCGGAGAACTATGCATGGACTGTGCTACACATTCTGATGGGTGTGAGCAGCTGGTAGAAGGAATCCAAAGTCTGATGACTGAGGGGATTCTGCAGTTTAGCCAGAGGGCTGAAAGTGTATCAGGAGAGGTAGTGTTGAAGCAGGCCGATGAAGTCTCCACCATCACCATCCCTCGCCAACCAATTACTGTTTCTGCGCCCAGACTGCCTACAATTACTATTACCAAAGCCGGGTCGATACCATTCGAGAGCACTAACATCGTTCCGTGGCATTATGGGGCTGAAGTCTATTGCAACGGACAAAAGTTAGAGCTGGAGCCGTATGGGTCGACTGTGGAGAATCTCGCAGGAATCAGTGGTATTACCCGTAGCGGAAGAGTGTTTGCACTGCCAGAGGTCGTGGCAGATAAGGCGGTCAGAGCGGATGCGGCCGATAAGGGTAAAAGCAAAGTCGTCGAAGAGGTCCCGTGTGGGGTAGAGAAAGATTTGCTGGTCAAAGACGCCGAGGAGTTTATGCGGTTGATCAAAAAGAGCAACTACAAGATTGTAGACCATCTCCATCAGACGCCTTCGAAGATTTCTATTCTCAACTTATTGCTGTGTTCTGAAGCGCACCGCAGCGCGCTACTGAAGGTATTGAACGCTGCCTACGTACCGCAAGAGATATCGGTGAATCAGCTAGAAGAGGTGGTAGCCCACGTTAATGCTGGCAATGGGCTAGGTTTCACAGATTTAGAGCTGACGCCAAAAGGCAGAGATCACAACAGCGCCCTGCACATCTCGATAGAGTGTAGGGGCATAATCATGTCGCACGTCCTGGTGGACACGGGTTCGTCGCTTAATGTTCTTCCGAAGAAGGCATTAATGAAGTTGTACACTCGCGGATTGCTTTGCACGCCCAGTGATCTGGTGGTGAAAGCATTCGACGGAACTAAGCGCCACGTTTTCGGGGAGGTGACCCTGCCGATCCAAGTTGGCCTGGAAACGTTTGACACGGTCTTTTATATCATGGACATCATGCCTGCCTACAGTTGCCTCTTGGGTCGGCCATGGATCCATGCTGCTGGTGCCGTGACTTCCACGTTGCACCAAAAGCTCAAATATGCTGTCGGAGGAAGCATAGTGACCGTGTGCAGCGAGGAGCACATAATGGTGAGCCATTTGTCATCCTTTAAGTATGTTGAAATGGATGGCGAAATCCATGAGACTCTCTGCCAGGCATTTGAAGCCGTCAAGGTGAAAGAAGTAGCTCATGTGGTCACAGAAAAGCCAGAGATGAATCTCTTCTCATTCAAAGAAGCTCGGGCCGTCGTCCAAGCTGGATCTACCCCAGGCTGGGGGCATATTTTGGAGATACCGAACAAGCAGAATAAGTTTGGGTTGGGGTATTCTCCTGAAGCTGAAGCTTCTTCTTCTTCGTCTAGCAGCGCGTCACGGGGTAAAGGGCCGATCCTATTTACCAGTGGCGGAGTGATCTTCGAAAGCATCAACGCCGCGTCTGAAGACAGCGGGGATAGCGATTGTGATCTCGACTCTTGGATTCAGCCAAGCAAGTCGGGCGAGGGCCTCAACAATTGGACCATCAAGGATATCATCCAGCTGACAAGTGAAGAGTAATGATTTACTTTTTTTCAATCATTGTACAACCCTATGTCCTACCCGGGGCATAGAGGTTTTATTGTCAGGGCCTTGTTGGATCATGTACATGCATGTTGTTAATAAATCAAAGGCGTTTTCTTCGTATTCAAATATTGTGTTCTCTGTTATTCCTGTTTTATATTTGTTTTGAAAAACAGTAAAATGGCAATGGGGTTTGTGCTAACCTGCATATTCCTGTTTTAAACTTAACCCTTGTTATTGCAGGATCCACATAACAGACGACATCGACTCTGGACCTTCTACGGCTCACTTCGACTTCGATTGCCCGATCTATCAAGCCGAAGAAGAGATTGATGAAGACGAAGACCTTCCTGAAGAGTTGGCCCGCTTGTTGAAACAAGAGGAAAAGGTTATTCTGCCTCACGAGGAGGAGATTGAGATCGTGAACCTAGGTTCTGAAGAGCTCGTCAGAAATGTCAGGATAGGGGTTGCGCTGCAGAGTAATGTCAAGCAGAGACTAGTCGAGATGCTTCGAGAGTATAGTGACGTCTTTGCTTGGTCATACGAAGATATGCCCGGACTTGACACGGACATCGTGGTCCACCACTTGCCGCTGCGAGAAGATTGCCCTCCCGTTAAGCAGAAGCTTAGGAGGACGAGACCAGATATGGCTGTTAAGATCAAAGAGGAAGTGCAGAAACAGCTTGATGCTGGCTTCTTAGCGGTCACCACTTACCCTCCGTGGGTCGCCAACATAGTGCCTGTACCGAAGAAGGACGGTAAGGTACGCATGTGCGTCGATTATCGGGATTTGAATAGGGCGAGCCCTAAAGATGATTTCCCGTTGCCTCATATCGATGTGTTGGTCGACAACACAGCCCAGTTCTCCGTGTTTTCGTTCATGGATGGCTTCTCCGGTTACAATCAGATCAAGATGGCACCGGAGGACATGGAGAAAACAACGTTTATCACCCCCTGGGGAACATTTTGCTACAAGGTAATGCCCTTCGGTCTGAAGAACGCAGGGGCCACTTACCAACGAGCAATGGTAACTTTGTTTCATGATATGATTCATCATGAGATTGAAGTCTATGTTGATGACATGATTGCAAAGTCCCAAACGGAGGAAGAGCATCTGGTCAACTTATTGAAGCTTTTTGAGAGGCTTAGGAAGTTCAGGTTGAGGCTGAATCCTAACAAATGTACTTTCGGAGTACGGTCCGGAAGGTTACTGGGGTTTATCGTGAGTGAACGAGGCATCGAGGTTGATCCTGCGAAAATAAAAGCCATTCAAGAAATGCCAGCGTCGAAAACAGAAAAAGAAGTTCGTGGTTTCTTGGGCAGAATAAACTACATTGCAAGGTTTATCTCTCAGATCACGGCCACGTGTGAACCGATGTTCAAGCTTTTAAAGAAAGATCAGGCGATTACTTGGAATGAGGATTGCCAGAAGGCATTCGACAAGATAAAGCAGTATCTTCAAAAACCTCCAATCTTGATACCCCCAGTGGCTGGACGGCCATTAATCATGTACTTGACGGTTCTTGAGAATATCATGGGGTGTGTTCTCGGCCAGCACGACGAGACGGGCAGAAAGGAGCATGCCATTTATTACTTGAGTAAAAAGTTCACGGACTGTGAATCTCGCTACTCAATGTTGGAGAAGACGTGTTGTGCACTAGCCTGGGCTGCCAAACGTTTACGATAGTACATGCTCAAACACACCACTATGCTAATATCGAAGATGGATCCGATCAAGTACGTCTTCGAGAAGCAGGCTCTTTCGGGCAGGATTGCCAGATGGCAGATGGTGTTAACGGTATATGATATTCAGTACATTTCCCAGAAGGCCGTCAAGGGAAGCGTATTGTCTGATTACCTTGCCGAACAGCCGATCGAGGATTACCAGCCGATGAAATTTGAATTCCCTGACGAGGATATTATGTTTCTCAAAGCGAAGGATTGCGATGAGCCGTTTCCCGACGAGGGGCTAGATAGGAAATCCCAGTGGAAATTGATATTCGATGGGGCAGTTAATTCCTATGGAAGTGGCATCGGGGCTATCATCACGACTCCCCACGGATCCCATATCCCATTTACTGCGAGACTGACGTTTCCAGTCACCAACAATGAGGCGGAGTACGAAGCATGCATCATGGGTCTAGAAGAGGCAATTGATTTGAGAATCAAGAACCTAGACGTATATGGGGACTCAGCGCTCGTGATCAACCAAATTAAAGGGGAGTAGGAGACTCGTCAATCGAATTTGGTGCCGTACATGAATTATGCCAGAAGGCTACTTCCGTTCTTTGATCGAGTGGAACTCCATCACGTGCCCAGAGAGGAAAATCAGATGGCTGATGCCTTAGCCACGTTGGCTTCAATGTATAAAGTCAATTTTTGGAATGAGGCTCCAAGAATTGTATTGTCTCGTCTTGATAAACCGGCATTTGTCTTTGCAATCGAGGAAGCCGCCGACGGCAAGCCATGGTTCCATGACATCCAGACTTTCCTTATGACTAAGGAGTATCCTGCGGGTGCGTCAACCCAGGATAAGAAGACTCTGAGGAGGTTGTCTAGAAACTTTTATCTCAATCCTGATGGAGTGTTGTATAAAAGAAACCACGATCTCGTGCTACTCAGATGTGTAGATGAGAAAGAGGCGAGTATGCTCATGGAAGAGGTCCATGAAGGCATATTTGGTACTCACGCCGACGGGCATGCCATGACGAGAAAGATCTTGAGAGCAGGATACTACTGGCTGACAATGGAGTCGGATTGCTTCAGATTCACGAAGAGATGTTATAAATGCCAGATTTATGCTGATAAAGTTCATGTGCCGCCGTGCCCGTTGAATGTCATGTCCTCCCCGTGGTCGTTCTCCATGTGGGGCATCGACATGATAGGCAAGATCGAGCCCACTGCATCTAACGGTCATCGCTTCATTCTAGTAGCTATCGACTACTTCACCAAGTGGGTGGAGGCAGCCTCGTACGCTAATGTGACCAAGCAAGTAGTGGCTAAATTCATAAAGAGGGACATCATTTGCCGCTATGGAATTCCCGAGCGGATCATTACTGATAATGGTTCGAACCTAAATAACAAGATGATGAAGGAGTTGTGCCAGAGTTTCAAGATTGAACACCACAACTCATCTCCTTACCGGCCGAAGATGAATGGCGTCGTTGAAGCGGCCAACAAGAACATAAAGAAGATTGTTCAGAAGATGGTTGTGACCTACAAAGACTGGCACGAGATGTTGTCGTTTGCATTGCACGGTTATCGTACGACGGTACGTACTTCAACCGGGGCAACTCCTTTCTCCTTGGTGTACGGTATGCAAGCTGTCCTACCGTTAGAAGTGGAGATCCCTTCTCTGCGAGTTTTGGTTGTTGTGAAACTCGACGAGGCAGAATGGATTATGAATCGTCTGAACCAACTCAGCCTGATGGACGAGAAGAGGTTAGCATCGATTGCGTTTGGTCGTCTGTACCAAAGCCGAATGAAGAAAGCTTATGATAAGAAGGTGCGTCCTAGAAGCTTTCAGACGGGTGATCTCGTCCTGAAGAAGATTCTTCCTCCATACTCTGATCACCGGGGCAAGTGGACTCCGAATTACGAAGGGTCGTACGTCGTCAGCAAGGTCTTCTCTGGAGGAGCTTTGTTGTTATCCATGATGGATGGTGAAGATTTTGCATCCCCGGTGAACGCGGACGCAGTTAAAAAATACTTTGCTTGAAAGCGACCCGCTGGACAAAAAAGGAGAGTCCAGGAAAAAAAGGGGCATCCCGGCGAACCAAAAACAGAATAAAAAGGTTCGGGCAAAAATTAGGGATATAAATTGAAAAAAACGTACACCCGCGAAGTCGAAAACCTACACTGGGCGGCTTCGGCAAAAAAGGGTGTCCCGGTGAACTGAAAACCCGCAAAGGGCGGTTCACGCAAAAGTTAGGGATTTGAAAAAGCAAATGACTGCGTTCCACGTGTGGACTTTCATTGTTTAGTGGTTTGGAGGACTGTTAAAACAGTGGTTGAGTGTCGGGTTTTTGTTATCGTCTCCACAGGGAATATGAAATTTTGCAGCCTTTCTACAGTTGTTAAATTCGTAACTTTGTAGTAACAAAGTGTTTGGTTTTAAAACAATGGTAACTTTTGCATGTGAGTAATAAATGCGGTAAAGTAATGATTTGAACGGTTTTAATAAATATTGCCAAAGTTAGGGTTCGGTAATCACTTTGCATGCATATTTCCAATCAACATTTAACAAACTCCTTTTAATGATCAATACATCCACAACATCCTCTCAACATGATTATCTCTAACTCATATTGTGAGATTTACCATTTTGATCCATTGTTGATCTCTCACACAATCTATCAAATGGCAACTTTAAAGTTCAACATTATAAGTGAACAAAACATTTCAAGACTATCTCTAGCTCAAGAAAAGAGAAGGATGAAAACCTAGGTCTAGAGTTGGAAAATATTTCTCAATCATCAACCAACACAAAAGATTGTAAATGAAACAAAGTTTTCACCTTATATTAATCATTCAAGAGTTTACAAATGATGATCATCCATACACATACAAAGTTTAATAATCACCTACATCTAACCTTGACAAAAGATGAGTTTAGCTACACATTTTCATTGTAGCTTTAACAAGAAGAAAGGAGAAGATGAAGAACATCCACTTTGAAGAAACAATGAAGGATGTGCTTCCACTTCTCTTGATTACCAAAAGTAGTAAAGATGAAGAAGAACTCAAGTATTTAGGGTTCTAGAGTTATCCAATAATGACTTTCCTCTGATTTTGCAAGATCATGGTTTTTCAAGTACCAAGTATGGGCTAAATAGAGCAACAAATAAAGTAAAATTGATGTGCTGTCTGCGCACATTCGCCTGGCGAAGGCATTCATTCGCCCGGCGAACCAACTTAACATGGCACTTCAAAGTGCCTTTGATCAGCAAACCGCCCTTAGGAATCGTGCATTCGCCAGGCGAACAAAACACTCGCCGGGCGAACATTCGCTGGCTTCACTCGCCAGGCGAACTTTGGGTGGTTTTGCTACTGGAATCTGCATGAGGAAAGCTACCACTTCTTCGCCAGCACCTTCGCCAGGCGAATGGTAGCGAAGCTTCGCTGGAACCTTCGCCTGGCGAACTTCCTATCCTTTGGGTCTGGGAGTTAAATCTGATTTATTCGCCCCAGTTCGCCTGCACTCGCCTGGCGAATATTCGCTGGCACTCGCTGTGGCTCGCCAGGCGAATGTCCTGATTTGCAACATCTCCCAACTGCTTTGCCTTGATCCCAAGTGCTCTTAATAGTGTCAATCCTGCACACTAACAGCAATATTACAAACATTCTTCGCTTGGATCGCATAAAATCAAACTAAACCAATTCAACTACGAAATCAAACATTATTAGATAAAATTGAGTGAAAATACTACCAAAAAGAAACCAAATATCTAATCTAAATGGGATCTAACAACTCTCCCCAACTACCTATTTGCGTGCCCTCAAGCAAAGTATGCCTCTCAAAACAAAATGAGGATTTGCTCAAGACCAATTCAACTCAAGTGAAACTATATGGCTCAAATACACAATATGTGCAACAAGGTCACAAAATATTACATAATTACACAATAGACAATGTTTAAGAACTAAATTCTAAGAACAAATTTTAAACAATGCTTCAAGCAACAACTAAATCTCATGACAAGTCATTCTAACACTCCACTTCGAAAAAGGATTGAAGCAAAAACACGTGCAAGCGTGGGACAAAAATTCACTCCAATGATGAACAATGCAATACTACATAATTCATAAAATATCTACATATTCACCACAAAATTATGGAAGTTCAAGATCACAAAGGTCTTCAAAGGTTATAGCTTGGCCGGGTTAACAAACAAGGGACATATCTAAAGCCATTGAACGAAATTTCCGATGTAGGAGAGACATTCACTCATCACTTATTTACACATCTTCAACTTGTTTAACAAGTTCCTCATTTGAAACCCTTCACAACTCATATTTCACAACTAACTTTGTTTTTCAATATTTGTCTACCAAACAAGCAAATATTTTCATATATATATATTTATATATTTTTTTTCTACACTGTAATCGCAAAAACGAGTGTTTTTTTTTTTTATATTTTTTTTATATGTTCTTTTCAATGCTTGCTTGGTTTCTCACTAGTTGTGAAAACTTAACCACCTTACTTTCATTCTCCCCAACTTGTCTGTTCTCGTCCCCTAAGTGAATGCTCTTACTCTTTTTTTAGCAAAAGAACAATGAATCAAAATCTCCAAGGTTTTAAGAACAAGATTTTTGAACTCTTGCTTTTTAAGCAAGGATTCAACTGTTTAGGCTCAAAATGGTTTACGAATGCTCACAACTCACAGGCATATTTGAATTTAGAACTGGTTGTGCTCACAGAAACAAGTGCCTTGATCATCTCAAGAACTTCCACAAAATTATACGAAACAAAAGACAAAGTATGAATTACAAGTATACACAAAATTCACCACTCATCCATAGCATTTGTACATAGAACAAGAAGCTTCTTACATTTGTGGTAAGGGACCTAAATGACATGTCAATTAATAAAGTTGCAAAACGAAACAAAGTTTCAAGAGTTGTTCCTAAACTAACAAGTTCCTCAACATTTTCTAGAATAAAGTCACTAAATGCCTTGTTAACACCTTTGTGGTAACGATACTTCGCCATTTTGTTAAAACAGTGGTTGAGTGTCGGGTTTTTGTTATCGTCTCCACAGGGAATATGAAATTTTGCAGCCTTTCTACAGTTGTTAAATTCGTAACTTTGTAGTAACAAAGTGTTTGGTTTTAAAACAATGGTAACTTTTGCATGTGAGTAATAAATGCGGTAAAGTAATGATTTGAACGGTTTTAATAAATATTGCCAAAGTTAGGGTTCGGTAATCACTTTGCATGCATATTTCCAATCAACATTTAACAAACTCCTTTTAATGATCAATACATCCACAACATCCTCTCAACATGATTATCTCTAACTCATATTGTGAGATTTACCATTTTGATCCATTGTTGATCTCTCACACAATCTATCAAATGGCAACTTTAAAATTCAACATTATAAGTGAACAAAACATTTCAAGACTATCTCTAGCTCAAGAAAAGAGAAGGATGAAAACCTAGGTCTAGAGTTGGAAAATATTTCTCAATCATCAACCAACACAAAAGATTGTAAATGAAACAAAGTTTTCACCTTATATTAATCATTCAAGAGTTTACAAATGATGATCATCCATACACATACAAAGTTTAATAATCACCTACATCTAACCTTGACAAAAGATGAGTTTAGCTACACATTTTCATTGTAGCTTTAACAAGAAGAAAGGAGAAGATGAAGAACATCCACTTTGAAGAAACAATGAAGGATGTGCTTCCACTTCTCTTGATTACCAAAAGTAGTAAAGATGAAGAAGAACTCAAGTATTTAGGGTTCTAGAGTTATCCAATAATGACTTTCCTCTGATTTTGCAAGATCATGGCTTTTCAAGTACCAAGTATGGGCTAAATAGAGCAACAAATAAAGTAAAATTGATGTGCTGTCTGCGCACATTCGCCTGGCGAAGGCATTCATTCGCCCGGCGAACCAACTTAACATGGCACTTCAAAGTGCCTTTGATCAACAAACCGCCCTTAGGAATCGTGCATTCGCCAGGCGAACAAAACACTCGTCGGGCGAACATTCGCTGGCTTCACTCGCCAGGCGAACTTTGGGTGGTTTTGCTACTGGAATCTGCATGAGGAAAGCTACCACTTCTTCGCCAGCACCTTCGCCAGGCGAATGGTAGCGAAGCTTCGCTGGAACCTTCGCCTGGCGAACTTCCTATCCTTTGGGTCTGGGAGTTAAATCTGATTTATTCGCCCCAGTTCGCCTGCACTCGCCTGGCGAATATTCGCTGGCACTCGCTGTGGCTCGCCAGGCGAATGTCCTGATTTGCAACATCTCCCAACTGCTTTGCCTTGATCCCAAGTGCTCTTAATAGTGTCAATCCTGCACACTAACAGCAATATTACAAACATTCTTCGCTTGGATCGCATAAAATCAAACTAAACCAATTCAACTACGAAATCAAACATTATTAGATAAAATTGAGTGAAAATACTACCAAAAAGAAACCAAATATCTAATCTAAATGGGATCTAACAAGGACCTGAGGGCCGTTCATCTGAATCAATCTCTTCCGAAGCTGAAGCGTCAGAGAAGTATCGAAGTCGAGTGGGTCATAGAGGGATCAACTCATGGTGTTCGTCTACGCCTCGTTGCCGACATTTGTATATACTGATGTATATTTATGTTTTATTTTCGTGTGGCTTCCTCATTCCAGGAGCTTGCATCTGTTGTAAAACATTTTTACCCATTCAGGGGTTCGTTATCAATAAAGTGCATACTATTCAGCAATTATGTTTTCCTGTTTAGCATTTATCTGTTTTGTTTGCGAAAAAGAACGCCGATGTTTTTGATAAAATGCGCATACATAAACTTACTGGCCTAGGCCACTGATTGTTGAAACAATTAAATACTTGAATATTGTCACGAGATAATAACCTTGATAGGTCCTTTGAAAAGGGTATCTTGTCTGCTTGTTTGTGTTTTACAGGTGTAGCATATTCCAGACAGTGCGACGTGCGCATCCCTGAAGCAGGATGATTCCTCCTTCCCCAGTAGAGTTCAGTAGCCTCTCCCCGCAGAGTCTGAACGCGAGATCGTGAGCATTGATATGTCTCCCCAGGAAGAGATGATTCTTTCCCCAATCAGACGTATCCTGAAGGAACGTCACCTCCTCAGCTGAGTCAGGCGCTGAAGCGCGTGTTAATCCCCCAGCACCGGGTCACAAGTGCAGGTTTCGTAGGAAACTATTCGTACGCCGAAGTATGCAGCAACTGATGGTGCCGGACTGAAGTCTCCAGCGGAATTGAAATTCCCCACCAGAGTTGTACTCTCCCCCGAAGTCGGATGATTCCTTCTTCCCCAGCGGAATTGAAATTCCTCACCAGAGTCGTACTCTCTCCAGCGAAGCAGAATGATTTCTCCTTCCTCAGCCGAGTTTGCAGATACTCCAAGAGAGCCGAATCCTTAGAAGCTGCTCAAGCCATGATTGGTTTTCCCCCAGTGGAGTGTTGATCAACTGAAGTTGTCTCCCCACAGAGTCGTTATCTCGAGAGAAGTAGCCGAGACGGCCACGCAGTTTAGTCCCGCGATTGACATCGTTTTCCCTCAGCAGGTCCTAGTTCTCGTAGAGCTTCGTTCCCCTGCAGCAATCAACTGAAGTTGTTTCCCCCGCAGCAGTCAACTGAAGTTGTGTCCCCTGCGGAGTCCAATTGAGATTGGCGTGACCATGTTCTCCTCAGCAGGATGATTCCTCTATCTAAGTAGTTCTTTCTCCTTGACAGGAGGATTCCCCCCTCGGCATTTATTTTGCTGACGGGATCGCATCATTGTGCATGATTGCATAGCATTTATCATAAACGCATAGCATTTCCACCGTGTGGAGCATTGCACCATTGTCGAAGCATATGCATACTAAACATGATCTAGGTTGCTACCGTTCTTGTTTTGCAGGTGTTCCGCCACATAATTGATTGCTCAGGATGATTCCTGACATTCTCCCCAACGAAGTCGCTTGCTCAAGATGATTTTTTAGATCCCCAGCGAAGTCTTCGATTCAAGATGATTCTTGAATTCCCCAGCAGGGTCGTTTGCTTAAGATGATTCTTAAAGCTCCCAGTAGAGTCCCCAGAAAAGGTTGCCCAGGATGATTCCTGAAATCCCCAACAGAGTGTTCGCTCAGGATGATTCCTGAAATCTCCAAGTTGGTTATCAGTTCAAGATGATTCTTGAAAGTCCCCGGCGGAGTTATTTGTTCAAGATGATTCTTGAATTCCTCAGCAGAGTTGATTCCTCCAGAATGATTTCTGGACCCCCCGGAGCGGAGTTACTCGATAGTTCTCCAGATTCCCCAGCGACGAAGCGTCCTCCCCAGCAGGTTTTCTAACGGCGAAGTTGAAATCTCCTTTGAAAACTCCATGATTGAAGTCTGACCGTGTTAATGAAGCAGTTCTCTCAGCTGATGCGGAGTGCCTGATGGAAGAGGTTTAGATATTCCCAATTGGCTCATGATTGACCAAGAATTCTATTCCCGACTTGCTGATGAAGTCTGGCTGATGCCCGACAATTTCTTTGAATGCCTGATGGCATGATCAACCTGATGGTTGAAGTCCGGCTGATGCCCGACAATTTCTTTGAATGCTTGATGGCATGATCGACCTGATGGTTGAAGTCCGGCTGATGCCCGACAGTGTCTTCGAATGCCTGATGGCATGATCGACTATGTATTACCGGTTACCGTGTGACTATTTCCCCAATGGATTTTCTTCACCCTGACGGCGAGGTCAGAGGATGTTTGTTTTTGACAGCGAAGTCAGGTTATGTTGAGTACTTGACGGCGATGTCGGGTGTTTCTCAGAATTATGTTTGTTTCTGGCGGCGATGTCAGATTCTTTGTGCTCCAGCGGCGATGTTGGATGTTTGTTTCTGGCGGCGATGTCAGGAGATTTAGTTCTAGTGGCGATGTTGGATATTTGTTTGTTTCTGGCGGCGATGTCAGATTCTTAGTTCTCCAGCGGCGATGTTGGATGTTTGTTTCTGGCGGCGATGTCAGATTCTTTGTGCTCCAGCGGCGATGTTGGATGTTTGTTTCTGGCGGTGATGTCAGGAGATTTAGTTCTAGCGGCGATGTTGGATATTTGTTTGTTTCCGACGGCGATGTCAGATTCTTTAGTTCTCCAGCGGCGATGGTGGATGTTTGGCTGGCGGCGATGTCAGATTCTTAGTTCTCCAGCGGCGATGTTAGATGTTTGTTTCTGGCGGCGATGTCAGATTCTTTGTGCTCCAGCGGCGATGTTGGATGTTTGTTTCTGGCGGCGATGTCAGGTGATTTGGTCCTCCAGCGGCGATGTTGGATATTTGTTTGTTTCCGACGGCGATGTCAGATTCTTTAGTTCTCCAGCGGCGATGGTGGATGTTTGGCTGACGGCGATGTCAAAGTCTCAGATTCTCTAGTTCTCCAGCGGCGATGTTGGGTGTTTTGGTTGTCCGACGGTGATGTCAGATTCTTTGGTTCTCCAGCGGCGAGGTTGGGTGTTTTGGTTGTCAGACGCTTTATTTTCATGAATGCCTGACGGCGATGTCCGGTGTCTGATGACGATGTCAGAGAAATTTAACGTGGATAACTGACGACAAGATTCAGGTCAGTATGTCTCCAGCTCGTTGTCGTGCAGCTATTATTTCAGTGTTCGAAGATTTGTTCCAGCCAGAGTACCAGTGCTTATGCAGTTGGAAAATTTCCGGGTTTATCGGTATTCAACCGCCTCGCACCTTGATTGACTGAGGGTCGTTCGCTCCTCACCCAGTCAGGTTCAAGCCGTTTGAATAGGGGCAGCTGTTGCACCCCAAAATTTGACCAACATTTATTTACCTATCAAGAATTGTATGAGACTTTGAAGCTAGCCAAGAAAGTTATTACAATGTTCAAAGGTTGATACCTTTGTCAGAGAACTCAAGAGATCCTCAGAGGGATTGGTTGAAACCAAGGTTGTGTTTCTCATAACTTGAGAGTTGTGGGAGTCCCTCAGATGATTCTGAGACTATGAGGATAGACTTGAAGCTTTGATAAAGCTTATGAGATGTCTTGAAAGCCATCATGAAGCCTATAGAGGTCATTGTACAAGAATTCAGAAGATTCAGCCATGAGTGGTGGAATTAGGGTTTGACTGGGTCAACCCTAGGTCAACTGATGATTTGGAGAGGGTTGAGACTTAATCCAAGAGCCATGTGATTATGGAATGATGCATTGAGATTCTATAAGGATGATTCCTAGATAAACTCATCATGATTGATGAGTTTGAGAAGTTTTAAGCTAGGGTTTCTAAGGATTGACAGTGTAAAATCCCCTAGTTTGATCCCTATCTTCAAGGCAGTTTAGCTCAAGATGTGATTGTCATCTCATCTTCCCTACAACATGAATGTTGTAGAGCTTGTTCTTAGCTTTAATTTTAGTACTAGAAGTCCTTGATAGGATTTCTAGAGCCCAAGTTATGGTTTTGACAAATTACAGGTCATCTGAGGTATGTGAATCTGGGTCCTTGAAAGTCACCCAACTTGCATCCAACTTTTTCCCTAGTAGGATGATTCCTATGAACTCTTGGTCAACATGAATGTTGAATATAATCTTCTTAGCTTTCTAGAGAGTACTAGAAGTCCTTGATAGGATTTGTAGAACTCAACTTATGGCTTTGACAAGTCAAGGGCATTTTGGTCATTTGGAGGTTATAGGTCTTTTCAAGCATAAGGCCATATCTCCTATTTTCAAGCTTCAAATGGAAAAATCTTCAACATCAAACTTTCTTAGAATGATGTTTTAAGGCTAGTAGGGAGGTCATGAGATGTTGAAAAGGCTTGTATCAAAAAGTGATAAAAATGGCCTAAAATGGAGGCATAAGTTAATTAAAGTGAAATTGAAAATTGGAAATTACAAGCTATAAATCCAAAACATGTCATATAATAGGTCATTTTGACTCCAAATGATATTCTAAGAATAATGGTTCAGCCACAATTTTTATTTGAGGTTTGGATCATAGGGCTGCTTTGGAATTGGCTTACTTGCATATTAAGGCACCAAACCAAAACTCAAAAGAACTCAATAATCAAGGTGGTTATGCATTGTAACTCATCCTAAATCTCATGTGGGGATAAATTCAAGTCAGAATTGGTTATTACAAGGAGCTTGGCATGAGATAGCATGTAAGGAGAATTGGATTCAAAATGTCATGACATGAAAAGTTCAATTTCTCATTGGATGATCCTAGATGGTTCTAGATGATTCTAAACCACTCTATAAGATGATTGTAACTTGCTCAGATGCAAGGTTGGTGAGAATGGTGTAGAGAAGAGAGAGTGAGATCCAAATTCTTCCATTGCAAGTCAAGTGTCAATTCTTCATTCTTCTTCATTTCCTTTCATTTTTTTCACACAAACACATTCTATACATCATATTGAAGCTGTGCAGATTGAATTGAGATCACATCCATGGAGAATTGAAGAGTTGGAGATTGAAATTTCAAGGTTGCATTTCAAAATCGGTTTCCAAGTGTAATACCCCAAATTTTGCCCTAAGATTTGTCGTCGCATTTCATTGCATTTTTATTGCATTTAATCAATTACTAACAAATTTGTGTAGTCGTTTGATTTTTTGCAGGTAAATATCATATGGCATGCATTTTTTTCTAAAAAGTAAAAATGGCACAATTGGCAAGAGGACATGTGTAAGGAGTTGTGAGTGTGAGAGGTTGAGAGTTTGAATCTCACCTTTGTCACTTTTTGTTTTTTATTATTTTTACTCTAAATTTTTCTATCTTTCATTAAAAAATAACAAAAATAGTTTTTTATTATTATTTAATTATTATTTTCGTATTTTAATTAAATCATTTTTTAAAATATTATTTTTTTCACCTTTTTCTAAATTATTCATAAAAATATCCAAAAAATCATAAAATAAAAAATATTGGAAAAAATTTTGTTCTTTTTATAATATTTTTGATTTTAGGAATCAATAGGATTATTAGTTTTTATTTTAAGTTTATTTTAATTATTTTAAATTATTTAAATTTTATTTTTTCTTAACTAATTATTTAGTTTGGGCTTTAAAATGGGCTTTAGGGACATTATTGACAATTTGGTGTTAACCCTAATTTGTTCCCTATATATACATGTGTTGCCTTGTTGAAAAAGAGGAGAATGAAAAAAACCTAAGAGGAGTGAGTGCCGTTTACCGTTATTTCTTTTCCTTCATCTATTACTGTTGTTTCTTTTTCTTCATCGTTTACCGTTATTTCTTTTCCTTCATCTATTACTGTTGTTTCTTCTTCTTCATCTTTTACCGTTATTTTTTTTCTTCATCTATTACCGTTATTTCTTTTTCTTTATCTCTTACTGTTACGTTTATATATTTATAATTTTTAAATTGTTAGAGTTTATATATATATATATATATATATATATATATATATATATATATATATAAGATTAATTTTTGATCGAATTATATCGATACGATGTTTGCACATTTGTGTGCATGACGCGTGACATTTGTGTTAGTTCGATCTGGTTGCGATGATCGCATTTTTGTGTGAGCAATAATACTGTTTTTTTGCTTAATTTCTTTTTCTTTGCGATAAATTTTGTTTCGTCCGATTTAGATCTGGTTGCGCTGAGCGCATTTCTGCGTTAGCAACATTGTTGGGTTATTTGGCACATTTAAAATTCATTATTGCTTTATTATTATTATTAGTAGTAGTAGTAGTAGTATTATTATCATTATTTATTATTAGTATTATTATTAGTATTATTATTATCATTATTTATTATTATTATCATTATCATTATTATTATTACTATTATTATTATTATTATTATTATCATTAATTTATTAAAACTTGTTATAATATAAAAATCTGTTTTTTAAAATAAATAACATTAACATCTTTTCCAAATTAATATGAAAACCTATTATTTTTAAGAAAAACTTTTTTTTAGATAAATTTAAAATAATAACTAAAATCTTTTTTTAAAATAATAACTAGAACCGTTTTTAAAAAATATATATAATAATAACATTAAACCTTTTTTTTTAAAAATAAAACCTTTTTGTTAGATAATTAAATTAAGACTACTTTTGAAAAAATTTTTTTAATAATATTAAAACCTCTTTTTTAACTTAAATCAAAAGCTTTTTTATATATCACAAATAAACAACAAAGAATATCTATAACTTTCGCACTTCCGTTTCATAACTCGTCTGATTACTGTCTGACTCTGTCTACTAACCTTGTGTATTCAATGCGCAGCTTGTTACGTTGCTATTAGCTATTTTAATGTGTTTTTCAATTCAAGTTGTATTATAATTGTATCTGTTTCTCATTTGTAACTTCGCGAACAAATTATCGCGTTTACCTTTCCGCACTTTAATTTATGTTGTTTGTATGGTTTAAATTCGCGCATTTGCATCGTTAATTTGTCCCATTGCATTCCTCCGAAGGATTAGGTCTAGCCGTTTGGCCGCCATGCCAATAGTCCTCAAACCCTCAAATTTCACACATTCAATTTCAAACCCTCAAAACCACAAACTACAAACCTTAATTTTCACAAATGCCTCGCCGCAGGCAAAATTACCATGTTACCCCTAACATTAGGTCAAAGAGCCGCCGCGCTCATTTTAGGGTTTCCCGCCGTGGAATCCCTAATTTAACCCTAATTACAACTTAACAATTCAACGTAGAGATTTGGAGTTTCTACACTCCACGTAAGTGTGTCCTTAAGATACGTTTATTCCCCATTGAAACCTTGGCCACAGTCAAGACGTTTCTAACCTCCCTTTTGAGGGGAACTACAGTTACTCTGATTCCATTCCCGTAAGGATATGTAGGCACAAGATGCGATGTCTTGCCGAGTAAACTTAGAATTAACCCCTAGGTCTTTTTTAATTTTCAATCCTTTGTATATACCCTAAAGCAAAATAATTAATGAAATAAATAAAAATAAATAAACAAAAGGTTCCCGTAGAGTACTACGGAAGTTTAGGGTGCTAATACCTTCCCTAAATTTAACCAACCCCCGAACCTTAGATCTCTCCCTTTTAGGTTTTTCCTTTCTTTAACCTTTCCTTCGGATAAATCAAAGACCGGTTGTAAATGAATTAAGATTCAAGTTAATCAATAGCTTGACATCCAAATTTCACCGCAACAGAAAATGGCGACTTCACTGGGGACTCTCCTAACTTTCGAGGGTTATCCCTATTTTATTTATTTTTGATATTTATTTCATTATATATTTTTGCTCACCTGTATATATATAATTGGGGTACCTTGCTTGGGGGATACTTTGTTGTGAGATAAGTCCTACACCCGGACTTGAGTGACATTATTATAGGATGGATATATATTCGACGAGGCTTATAGGGAGTGAGTCCCGACTAAGCTAAATCGAGAATCACCGCTCAGTTGAGACCCTTTTGAAAATGGTTCGGTTGATCGAGTGTAGTCGTGAAAACTTTTACCATTATCGATTGGAGTCTGTGATACTGAGAACCGTAGTACCTTTACACCATCTTGGCCTTATCTAGGACGTAGTGCGGGAACTATGTGGGAGTAGTCCTACAATGGTTGCTATGCGATACTACACTCGAACGAGGTTCTCTTGAGAATATTATCGACCCTTGAGTCAGTCGAGAAGTTGATAATATCCAAAAGATGGGCTGATGACTTTTGGCACTTTTTAGAACCCTTGTTCTGCAGGTACAAATAACCTATAGTACGCACCACTTTGGGAAGGGTAGACCTTGACTCCATTCATTGTTCCTCTAAAATTAAGACCTTTGTTTGCTTATGTGCGTTTGTGCTTTGCATCCATAAAGCATCATATCATTTCTAGTTTCAAGGAATTCAAAAGTCCTTTGCAAATTCAAGAAGTCCTACATTTTAAAGTCTAACAGCTTTTCTCGCTTTCCTAAAAGGGAATGTTTACAATCGACCGTTGAAATTCTTGAGACCATTGCATGGCATTAGCATCACATTTTTGCATTGCATTTATCCCCCAGTTTCTCCTTCTTGGTCCTATCGTCTTCTAGTGTACCTTTGAGTCATCAAGCTGATTCCTCGACACAGATATCAGACCAGAAACGGAACAGGAGTCACTTTGATCCTATTCTCATGACTTACACAGAGCTATATCCTGACTTAGTCCGGCAAGGACTGATTACTACAAAGGCTTTACCACCTCCTCTTAATCCTCAGGCTGGATTTAGGGCTGATCTCCATTGTGCTTCCCATGAGGGTGCCCCGGGCCATGACTTAGAGCATTGTTTTGCATTGAAGGCTAGAGTATGTGAATTGGTTAGAACTGGAATACTTGATTTTACAGACAGTCATCCGGATGTTCAGAAAAATCCCTTGCCAGTACATCAGAAATGAAGTTTTGTCACTAGGCCTTTTTTTTCTCGTTGTTTGCATTTTCCTTATTTTGTTTAAGTTGTTTGCTTTTAATTATGTTTGTACTTTCATTAATGAAATAAGCATTGTGACTTTTGATTCAATTCATTTCCGTCCATTTATTTGCATCTTTATGCTTTATTTTTCAAATGTTTACTTCTTGTCCAAAATTTTGATATGCTAAGATTGGAGGGAGGATGACGAAAATGTTATACCCATAACTGCTGTCAGTATGCTTTCAATTAAACCTTGTTGACGATGTAAGGCATTGTTTCAATTCCCAAACACTGGAGAAATAAGGAAGTTAATCCCTCGTCACCCCCTTCGGGCCTAGAAGTTGGAGTTTCTTTCGTTACAAAAAACCCACAATTTAAACCTTGGGATGGGTAGTTCTCAGTTAACTTGGTTGTGTGTTCATACGATACACCTTTCATTAACAAATTTTCCTTCGTACACGTCAAACAAGTGTCGAAGATGTTTTCTAATCAAAAGGTCGATGATGGTTCACCGTAATCATTAAAATCAAACAGTCACTTTCCTTCACACAAAAAAATAATATAAAAAAGCAAAAGAAGCCCGCTAAGTCAAAACCTATGAAGGAGACTTAGGCAAAACTGGGGCATCCCGCTGACTGTAAACTCTAAAATAAACAGTTCAGGCAAAATTTAGGGATAATACAAAGAGATTTTTAAATCCTTATCTTGAAAATCCTCAATGTCAAAACAATCAAATGTTATAGGGGAGTAGTGGCTGCCTTTTCATAGGTCCTTTTGACTTCTGAATCATCACTGCGACGATCAATGAAATCCCTAACTTATGGGAACCTGAATGCATAGTATGAGTTAACTGAGCATAGGACTGAAGATCATCACGTAGATTGGGTGGGTACAAACAAATTTTGAGCCTTTATCTTTTGTTTCATAAACCGTGAACCAGGCCACGTTACAACCCTCAAAAGACCTAACTGAAACATGGTTATTTAGAAAGTATACTACAACAAGGTTGCGTAACCTGACTCCAAAAGATCCTTGCGAATCATTTATTTTGGCAATACACTTTTATTTTAAACTTTGAGTGTCTTGAACCGCCTTGTTCTGACTAACGACTCATGTATTTTCCATCTTTCAAAAATAATTTTGATTTCAAAAGTCGCATGAACTTTACATTACCATGTTTGTAGGAATATTTTTGTTTGCAAACTGGCTTTCCTCTAAGGAATTTTCAAACAATGAGAAACTTGGTCAAGTGATCTTATCAGGGGCAAGTTCCTTTTACATCCTGTCAAAGAATTAGTTCAAGATTTGTTCAAGGCAATATCTTCTCAGATTTGGTTTATCCAGAGAATTGTTCAAGACCCAGACTGGGGCAAGCCCTCCGAGGATACAGCAAAACAGTCGATTCCATGAATTAGACAGCTGAAGCAATTATCAGTTCATTTGACTTGGGGCAGTTTACTTGCATAATCCCTAAGCAGTTATTCATCATTCCTACAGTGACTATCAACTTGATACAGTTTAACAGAATGACAGTGATCTCCGTGTTGAGGAATCAGTCCTCCAGTTTTGTCATCTCACTGAAAGAGTCGAGCCTTGTCGTCGATGTCTGCATTTGCATTTGATCATATCTCATAGCATAATTCCTATACATGTGCATATCTTGGGTGCTTTACTCCCCATTTACATTTCTATCTTGGGTGCTTTATTCCCCATTTACATTTCTATCTTGGGTGTTTTACTCCCCATTTACATTTTTATCTTGGGTGCTTTACTCCCCATTTACATTTTTATCTTGGGTGCTTTACTCCCCCATTTACATTTTTATCTTGGGTGCTTTACTCCCCATTTACATTTCTATCCTGGGTGCTTTACTCCCCATTTACATGTCTATCTTGGGTGCTTTACTCCCCACTTACCTTCTATCCTTGGGTGTTTTATCCCCCATGTACCTTTATCCCGGGTGTTTTATTCCCCGTTTACCAGATATTCCTGGGTTTACCTAACATCATGGTGTTTTACCCCCATTTACTTTTTTTCTCTGAGGTCGTGTTTTACTCGCGTCTTACCTTGTGGGCAAAATTTATTTACTTGGCATCATGGGTGTTTTATCCCCATTTGCGCTTTTCTCCTGAGCTCGTGTTTTACCCGCGTCTTACCTTGCGGACAATTTCTAATTTACTTGGCACCTATCAACAATTCTGTGTCGTGTCTACCCGACGTTCTTCCAGATATGACATGTCTTCTTCCCTAGTGCAATTCCTCGATGGGTCGTCCCCTGTGACGTTGTTTCGTCTGTATCCGTGCATTTGTCATTTTCATCATACGCATCATATCAGATTCATATCATATTTAGCATTATAGTTCGTTTTGTTTTGTCCATATCATTGCATAGCACTGCGTCTAAAGGCAAAATTTTCGGTTATCTGTATTTAAATCCCTCCACCATGATTTCTCGAGTCTCCGTTGCTCAAATCATCCGGTGAAGTTATTTAAATAGGGGCAACTGTAATACCCCAAATTTTGCCCTAAGATTTGTCGTCGCATTTCATTGCATTTTTATTGCATTTAATCAATTACTAACAAATTTGTGTAGTCGTTTGATTTTTTGCAGGTAAATATCATATGGCATGCATTTTTTTTCTAAAAAGTAAAAATGGCACAATTGGCAAGAGGACATGTGTAAGGAGTTGTGAGTGTGAGAGGTTGAGAGTTTGAATCTCACCTTTGTCACTTTTTGTTTTTTATTATTTTTACTCTAAATTTTTCTATCTTTCATTAAAAAATAACAAAAATAGTTTTTTATTATTATTTAATTATTATTTTCGTATTTTAATTAAATCATTTTTTAAAATATTATTTTTTTCACCTTTTTCTAAATTATTCATAAAAATATCCAAAAAATCATAAAATAAAAAATATTGGAAAAAATTTTGTTCTTTTTATAATATTTTTGATTTTAGGAATCAATAGGATTATTAGTTTTTATTTTAAGTTTATTTTAATTATTTTAAATTATTTAAATTTTATTTTTTCTTAACTAATTATTTAGTTTGGGCTTTAAAATGGGCTTTAGGGACATTATTGACAATTTGGTGTTAACCCTAATTTGTTCCCTATATATACATGTGTTGCCTTGTTGAAAAAGAGGAGAATGAAAAAAACCTAAGAGGAGTGAGTGCCGTTTACCGTTATTTCTTTTCCTTCATCTATTACTGTTGTTTCTTTTTCTTCATCGTTTACCGTTATTTCTTTTCCTTCATCTATTACTGTTGTTTCTTTTTCTTCATCTTTTACCGTTATTTTTTTTCTTCATCTATTACCGTTATTTCTTTTTCTTTATCTCTTACTGTTACGTTTATATATTTATAATTTTTAAATTGTTAGAGTTTATATATATATATATATAAGATTAATTTTTGATCGAATTATATCGATACGATGTTTGCACATTTGTGTGCATGACGCGTGACATTTGTGTTAGTTCGATCTGGTTGCGATGATCGCATTTTTGTGTGAGCAATAATACTGTTTTTTTGCTTAATTTCTTTTTCTTTGCGATAAATTTTGTTTCGTCCGATTTAGATCTGGTTGCGCTGAGCGCATTTCTGCGTTAGCAACATTGTTGGGTTATTTGGCACATTTAAAATTCATTATTGCTTTATTATTATTAGTAGTAGTAGTAGTAGTATTATTATTATCATTATTTATTATTAGTATTATTATTAGTATTATTATTATCATTATTTATTATTATTATCATTATCATTATTATTATTACTATTATTATTATTATTATTATTATCATTAATTTATTAAAACTTGTTATAATATAAAAATCTGTTTTTTTAAAATAAATAACATTAACATCTTTTCCAAATTAATATGAAAACCTATTATTTTTAAGAAAAACTTTTTTTTAGATAAATTTAAAATAATAACTAAAATCTTTTTTTAAAATAATAACTAGAACCGTTTTTAAAAAATATATATAATAATAACATTAAACCTTTTTTTTTAAAAATAAAACCTTTTTGTTAGATAATTAAATTAAGACTACTTTTGAAAAGTTTTTTTTAATAATATTAAAACCTCTTTTTTAACTTAAATCAAAAGCTTTTTTATATATCACAAATAAACAACAAAGAATATCTATAACTTTCGCACTTCCGTTTCATAACTCGTCTGATTACTGTCTGACTCTGTCTACTAACCTTGTGTATTCAATGCGCAGCTTGTTACGTTGCTATTAGCTATTTTAATGTGTTTTTCAATTCAAGTTGTATTATAATTGTATCTGTTTCTCATTTGTAACTTCGCGAACAAATTATCGCGTTTACCTTTCCGCACTTTAATTTATGTTGTTTGTATGGTTTAAATTCGCGCATTTGCATCGTTAATTTGTCCCATTGCATTCCTCCGAAGGATTAGGTCTAGCCGTTTGGCCGCCATGCCAATAGTCCTCAAACCCTCAAATTTCACACATTCAATTTCAAACCCTCAAAACTACAAACTACAAACCCTAATTTTCACAAATGCCTCGCCGCAGGCAAAATTACCATGTTACCCCTAACATTAGGTCAAAGAGCCGCCGCGCTCATTTTAGGGTTTCCCGCCGTGGAATCCCTAATTTAACCCTAATTACAACTTAACAATTCAACGTAGAGATTTGGAGTTTCTACACTCCACGTAAGTGTGTCCTTAAGATACGTTTATTCCCCATTGAAACCTTGGCCACAGTCAAGACGTTTCTAACCTCCCTTTTGAGGGGAACTACAGTTACTCTGATTCCATTCCCGTAAGGATATGTAGGCACAAGATGCGATGTCTTGCCGAGTAAACTTAGAATTAACCCCTAGGTCTTTTTTAATTTTCAATCCTTTGTATATACCCTAAAGCAAAATAATTAATGAAATAAATAAAAAAAAATAAACAAAAGGTTCCCGTAGAGTACTACGGAAGTTTAGGGTGCTAATACCTTCCCTAAATTTAACCAACCCCCGAACCTTAGATCTCTCCCTTTTAGGTTTTTCCTTCTTTAACCTTTCCTTCGGATAAATCAAAGACCGGTTGTAAATGAATTAAGATTCAAGTTAATCAATAGCTTGACATCCAAATTTCACCGCAACACCAAGAATCAAGCATTTTCAGCCATTCTTTTTGCATACAGAAGCTAGAAGATTGCTCAGTGAAGGAATTGGGAAAGATTCAAGGCTTGAAGTGAAGGATTACTACCTCTGTTCGCTTGATTTTACCAGGTTTTCAAATTCTTTCCTACACTATGTTTTAGGCATGATTAAGTTAATTTGTTAGTGTAGAATTGTTAGAGACCAATAGGTGATGGATTTTGGATAGTTTGAAGAGAATTGGTGAAGATTGGATAGTGGTCATCATTTCTGTTTGGCCTTGTATCTTGTTGGATATTGAGTGATGAGCTTAGTTTAATATCAAGAGATGTTCAGGGAAGAATGAGGATGAGATTAGGACCATTAGTTTCAAGAATTGTTAAGATTGATGACTGAGTATATTTTGGATCTTGGATCGGGTTCATTGATTTAGGAGGTTCCAGTGGATTTTGAGATTGTAATCGTGTTCAGCATGAGAAATCAAGTGGATTAGGGTCTTGAATTTTAAGAATTGATGAAGTTTTGAGGGAGTTCGAGTTGAGGAAGATGAAGCTTCATGCTGCATTTCCATGGAGGTTTCAGAAAACCCTGGGTTGGAGGAAGAAGATGAACTCACAACCATCAGATGCAAGCAAGACTTTTTGACCCCCGCGTGATCCAATGGCCCACATTCAATTTCATTTTGGAGGGAAGCCAGAAACGCTGAAACGCACTGTTTCATTAAACGGTGGTTCTGGGCTTAGTGGATCCAATTGATAACCCCACCCCCCCATCAAGGCCCATGTATGATTTGAACTGAAATCCTTTACTCTTTGCACCGCTTGTTTTTCATTTTTCATTATGATTATTAAGTGATTTTTCTGAGTTAATTGGACCCTGGCGCATTGCTTTCTAGACCCCCCCAGTTTGGGCCCACGCGTGAATTGCATTGTATCTGTTTACTTGCTGCACCCCATCTTTATCATTTTAATTTCTTTTTCTTCCATTTTATTTCAAACTTTAGAAAATCATATTAAATGGAAAATTAATGATTTTCTAATGGGAGTTTTTTCTCCTATTTCATATTTTTGCCAAGAAAAATATAAAATAAAAACATTTTCCTTTCATGCATTTTTAGTATTTTTTGCATATTTTCTACTTTAATTGCATTTTATTTCTTTTTTATTAATCCATGAAGTTGTAGAATTTAGTTTAGGTAGTTCCCTTAGTATTTTTAGGTCATTCTTTTTAGGATAGTTAGATATAAGTTTTAGCTTCCCTCTGGATTTATTCCATGATTTTGTGATGAATTTTAGGATAGTTTTGATTAGATGCCATTAGGTTGTGTAGAATTAGGTTAAACTTCAACATAGGTCCATGATAACATTAGGATTTTGGGTTTTTAGGACAAGCTAGACTATGGGACATATAGGGCATTAAAGGTAGGTATGTAGGATCCCTTAGAAATTATATTAGGATTTAATATAGTAGTATGCTATTTTTAGTTGATTTTTGTATTGGTTGATTGCTTGTGTTGCCTTTAGGGCATTTTTGCTTTAGTTGCTTTGCTTTGGAGTTTTCCCTGGGCTTGGAGAGCTTGGTATTGTTCTAAGGAGCATTGAGGAGCATAGTATAAGACTTGAAGATGCATTGAGGAGCTTGAGAGCTTGATCTTATTTTCTTTTTTGTTGTTTTTTAGGGTTAGGAACTAGGAAGAGTTTAGACTTAGTTAACTTCTTTCTTAAACATGGATGGTATCTTTCACCTCCATTCCTCCCTATGATTCAAAGTCCTTCCATGGTATACACCTCTCTCCTTTGGAGGGATAAGTGATGTATCTAGGAAGTAGAACTTTTGAGGGAACCATTCCTTTGATGTTGAACCCTTATAGGTCACCTTTGGTGGTCAATAAGCAGTTCAATATCCCCCCAGCTTATCCAGTTAAGTGATTTCCTCTGGTTTGATTATCCTGAGAGATTTTGAGCTTGAGCTTGAAGATGAAGACTTCAGTGAAGAGTGTAGAAGAGGATGAATCCTTGAGCATTGCCATTCCAGCTGAAGCTTGAAGAGCAACAAGAGCAAGTTGATACTTGAAGACCCCTGAAGATGAAGTAAAGACTGAAGGATGAAGTTGACACTTCTAAGTGATTGAGATTGATTCTGAAGAGCTGAAGCTTGAAGAACAAAGGAAGTTGATACTTACTTTGATACCTGGGGATCCTGAAGGAGCCAAGTTGGTACTCATGATTGATAGTGAAGCCTGAAGGTGGAGCTGATCAAGAAGCTGAAGCTTATGTTGTAGGGTTGAAACCTGGAAAAGCAAATTGATATTTGTCAAGAGTGATTGAAGTCTGAAGACTGAGTTGCTGTTGGAAGAGCTGAAGCTTGGAGTTGAGAGAGGAGTTGGTCTGCTTTCTTCTGTTTTCTTTGTTGTATTGATGTGTTTTGTTTGACTTTCTTGATGCATTAGAATAAGTTCATATCTAGAATAAGTAGAATCTAGGAGCATGATTGCACTAGAGGTTGAGTTGCTCCCTCTGCTTGTATTGTTACTGTGTGGCTTTGCTTGCGGGTATTCGGTAGAG
>CAWUDS030006511.1:0-34531 GCA_963859935.3 Lathyrus sativus
GAAAGTTCTTCAGTAGTATAATGAGAACTGTCAGGAGTCTGGAGTAATACTGATGTAACAGCATGTCTTCATGAGGATAGAGCAATCAATAATGATAACCCTAAAGCAGTCTTGAAGTGATAAATCTGACCTCAGGAGGATAGAGCAATCAATAGCTCTAAAGAAGTCTTGAAGTAATAATGGCTTCAGGAGGATAGAGCAATCAATAGCTCTAAAGCAGTCTTGAAGTAATAGAATGGCTTCAGTAGGATAGAGCAATCAACAGCTCTAAAGCAGTCTTGAAATAATAATGTGATATGTCTTCAGGAGGATAGAGCAATCAATAGCTCTAAAGCAGTCTTGAAGTAATGATTTCAGGAGGATAGAGCAATGGATAGCTCTAAAGCAGTCTTGAAATAATAATGTAATTTCAGGAGGATAGAGCAATGGATAACTCTAAAGCAGTCTTGAAATAATTAGATGGCTTCAGGAGGATAGAGCAATGAATAGCTCTAAAGCAGTCTTGAAGTAGTAATATGACCTCATGAGGATAGAGCAATGAATAGCTCTAAAGCAGTCTTGAAGTAATAGGATGATTTCAGGAGGATAGAGCAATCAGTAGCTCTAAAGCAGTCTTGAAGTCATGAGAGGCTATCAGGAGGATAAAATAACCCTGAGGTTACAATAAAGCAGTCCCAAAGTAATAAGAAGCTCATCAGGAGGATAAAGTAACCCTGAGGTTACAATAAAGCAGTCCCAAAGATCATAAGATTGTTTGTTGGATAATTAACCTGAAAACAAGGTAGCATTCTGTATAACAACATTAGTTTATGCTTTATGTATGCATGTATGACATGATGCACTTAGGTAATGTACTATAGACATATATGTTATGGTATGATGTAAATGATGTATGTATGCTATGACACTGCTGGAAGTGTCTGGATATCCTTGTATAACAACTGCTGGCCAAGGAAAATAAATCCCGATTCGTTGTTGAAGAATATATAACCCTCCGTCTGCTGGGGATAACAAGGTATAGATAACCTCCCGTTGTTGGGGATAACAAGGTATAGATAACCTCCCGTTGTTGGGGATAGTAGGGTATAGATAACCTTCGTTTTCGTTTGATAGTAGGATAAGTATAACATCCCGTCTTCGTTCATCGTGCCCTTATTGGAAAGTAATTTCCCGTATATCCGTATGAGGATAAAAGAGATGGATATAAATTCCAGGGGAGATTAGACTTTGTGAAAATGGATTAGTCCTACTGATGGTTTGTAACTGTCTTGTAAAGATGAACCGGCGAAGCTTCGTTGAAATCCTTCCCTCGTTCGTCCTTAGTAAATACTATTACTGCATTTTCATGCATTTCTGGTAAACATCAATCATATTAAAAGCATACATGCATTTCTGGTAAACATCAATCATATTCAAAGGCATACATACATTCAAACACAACCAATGGACGTTTCGCTTATGTAAGTAGGGTAAAAGTAAATCTGGATTCAAAAGATGGAATTTATTTATATCAAAAGTGACCCATACACGGGTAAGTTTGTACAAGGAGACATAAACCCTAGTAAGAGAATTTTGTCATGAAGTTTTACAAAAAGAATCAGCTATGTGGGAAATAATCCTATTGAGTTTCAATTCTACTATTGCCACTCAAGTATCTCATCTTCTTGCTGTTGAGACGGAAACGATTGGATTGAGCTTCATCTGTTTGAGCTTGAGTAAGTAGTACAACTGGTTGCAATTTCATGAGTGATCCAAACGAGACATAGTCATACGCTTTAATCCCTAACTTTTGCCTGGATTGCCCTTTCAGGTTTTCAATCCACCGGGATACCCTTTTTTGCCCAAGCCGCCTTTTCAGGTTTTCGACTTGCCGGGTGTACATCTTTTTATATATATCCCTAATTTTTGCCCAAACCCTTTTGGTTTGCCGGGATGCCCTTATTTTTGCCTAGGCCTGTCAACCTAGCGGGTCTCTTTTTATGCGTAGTATTTTTTAACTATGTCTGCGTTTACAGGTTGTGGGAAGTCTTCACCATCCATTGTAGTCAGTATCATGGCACCTCCTGAGAACACTGTCTTGACTACAAATGGTCCCTCATATGTTAGAGTCCACTTGCCCCTAGGATCACCCTGTGGTAATATGATACGCTTGATTACCAAGTCACCAGCCTGATATACCTTTGGCTTAACCTTCTTGTTAAAAGCTTTGATCATCCGTTTCTGGTACATCTGGCCATGACAAACTGCTGCTAACCTTTTCTCATCAATCAAATTTATCTGGTCAAGTCGAGTCTGAATCCACTCATCTTCATCCAAGCCTGCATCCTTCATAATTCTCAAGGAGGGGATCTGAACTTCAATAGGCAGAACTGCTTCCATACCATAGACTAAGGAGAATGGGGTTGCCCCTGTTGAAGTACGTATTGTAGTACGATAACCATGCAGAGCAAATGGTAACATCTCGTGCCAATCCTTGTAAGTAATAGTCATCTTCTGTACAATCTTCTTAATGTTCTTATTAGCAGCTTCAACTGCCCCATTCATCTTTGGACGATACGGAGAAGAGTTGTGATGCTTAATCTTGAACTGCGTACAGAGATCAGTAATCATAGTGTTGTTCAGATTAGAGCCATTGTCAGTGATAATCCTTTCAGGGATACCATACCTACATATGAGATTATTCTTAATGAACCGAGCCACAACATTCTTAGTCACAGATGCAAATGAAGCTGCCTCTACCCACTTCGTGAAGTAATCAATAGCAACCAGGATGAAACGATGCCCATTAGAAGCAGTAGGCTTGATCTCACCAATCATATCAATGCCCCACATGGCAAAGGGCCAAGGAGCAGTCAACACATTCAATGGAGATGGAGGTACATGTACTTTATCAGCATAGATTTGACATTTGTGACATGTTCTGGAGTGTTGATAGCAATCAGCTTCCATGGTAGACCAATAGTAACCTGCTCTCAAAATCTTCTTTGCCATGGTATGACCACTAGAATGAGTGCCAAAGGTCCCATCATGCATCTCTTCCATAATTTCTGTAGCTTCCTTCTTATCCACACAACGAAGCATGGTTGAATCATGATTACGCTTATACAGAATGCCATTACTCAGAAAGAACTTAGCAGAAAACCTTCTCAGGAACTTCCTATCTTTGACAGATGCCCCTTCAGGGAACTCCTGAGCTTCAAGATAGTTTTTCACTTCATAGAACCAAGGCTTCTCCTCTGCCCCTTCAGTGTCAATCTCATTGCAGTATGCAGGCTTCTCAAATCTATCAATGGTAATCTTGGGAGCTTCATCATCCCAGCTGATCTCAAACATAGATGCCATGGTGGCCAATGCGTCTGCCAACTGATTCTCTCTTCGTGGAATATGTCCAAAAGTAATCTCTTTGAAATGTGGGATCAAAGACAACACATGTTCTCTGTAAGGAATGAGATTATCATGCTTTGTATCCCAATCTCCTTTAATCTGACTTACTACCAGAGCTGAATCTCCATACACCTCAAGGAACTGAATCTTCATATCAATAGCAACTTGCATACCCATGATACATGCCTCATACTCAGCCATGTTATTGGTACAATAGAAACAAAGTCTGGCAGTAATCGGGGTATGACAACCTTCAGGGGAACTAATCACAACACCAACACCATTACCATGTGCATTGGAGGCACCATCAAAAACCATAGTCCATCGGATCCTTGTTCAGGTCCGTCATATTGTCCAGGTTCTTTGGTAACAGACATAATGTCTTCATCAGGGAACTCAAAATTCATTGACTGGTAATCATCTACTGCTTGATGAGCCAAATGATCAGCAACAACACTCCCCTTAATGGCCTTCTGAGTGGTATACTGTATATCATATTCCGTCAAGATCATTTGCCATCTTGCAATTCTTCCGGAGAGAGCAGGTTTCTCAAATATGTACTTGATTGGATCCATCTTCGAAATCAACAAGGTAGTATGGGTCAACATATACTGTCTTAGTCGGCGAGCAGCCCATGCCAAAGCGCAACAAGTTTTCTCGAGCAGTGAGTATCTTGTTTCACAGTCGGTAAACTTTTTGCTAAGGTAGTATATTGCCTGCTCTTTTCGACCAGACTCGTCATGTGGCTGTATAGCTTTCTCTTCTTGTTGTAACAACCTAGCAAGCTCTACAGGTATTTCACAATCGTCCTCGTTTCCGTCTTCAGTTTGATAGATCGGATTCTCGAAATTGTAATTGGCAATAGTAGAACTGTTATCAACTGGATCCAGAGTGGATGAGGATCTGCATTTTAGTGACGTGGGTGTGTGTAAGAACACATAGCTGATAAAGCAAAAATAAAAGAAAAAGAAAGACAAGGAACACACTATTTACGAAAACGAAACGTCCACTGATTTTATTGAATGCAGTATGCAAATGAAATGACAACCCGTAACAAGCACACCATTGTGCCCCGGGTAAGGCACATGGCTTGAAAGTTTTAATTGTTCCAGAAATTACAAATTTAAAAACATAACACAGTAATAGTATTTACTCCTGACTAAAGGAGATGGGGATAACATCTTCAGCTGTCCAATTATTGAGTCCAGTACCCACAGTAGGAAAAATCCATGCCTCCAAGTTGTAGTCTTCATCTTGATCTCCCACAGCATTGATAACCCCTTGATTGGTGATACGAACAGCACGGGCACGACGGACAGCCTTCTGGGACTCTGCAGTGAAACCCAAACCAAACTTGTCAGACTTGTATGGAATATCAGGAAGCTGACCCCAAATAGTACAACCACCTTCTTCCACCACAGCTTTTGCATCATTGAGGGAGGCCATTGCCATTGTTGGAGGGTTTCTGATGACCACAGGAACCTTCTTCACAGCAGGAGGAGTCACACAATCCTTAACAGCCCAGGGAACCACTTCAAATGACTGACATGGAGTTTCAATGTATTCACCTTCTACTTCCAGATACTTGAAAGTGTTTACATGGCTGACAAAGTGTTCTTCCTCTCCAAAGACAGTAGCAACTTTTCCATTCACCGGATATCTCAACTTTTGATGTAATGTGGAGGTCACAGCACCTGCCCCATGGATCCAGGGACGACCAAGCAGACATGAGTACGAAGGACGAATATCCATCACATAGAATGTAGCAGTAAACACCTGAGAGCCAACCTTGATTGGAAGATCAATTTCCCCATGCACTACTCTTCTAGAACCATCAAAAGCCTTTACCACAATATTACTGGGCTTCAATACCGTATCTTCAGGACTCAGCTTGTTCAGGACTTCCTTAGGCAACACATTCAGAGAGGAACCATTGTCTATCAGCACATGAGACAGGGTAGTGCCCCTGCATTCAATTGAAATATGCAAGGCCCTGTTATGATCCCTCTTGGCAGGGGTCAAGTCAGCATCAGAAAATCCTAACCCGTTGTCATAGGTCAGGTGAGCAACACAATTCTCAAACTGGTCCACAGAAATTGCACTGGGTACATGAGCCATCTTTAGAAACTTGATCAATGACTTGGCATGAGCCTCAGAACATAATAACAGGGAGAGCATAGAAATCTTTGAGGGAGTATGCCCCAGCTGATCAACAATATCATAATCACTCTTGCGAATGATTTTCAATACTTCTTCCATCTGCTTAGAGAGGTCATCAGCAGCTGGCACATCAGTAGATACAGGCTCAATAACAGGACCCTTGCCCCGAGCATCAGTGGTGGAAGTAACAGCAGGAGTAACTGCACTCTTAGAAGCAACTGGAGGAGAGAAGACTCTTCCACTACGAGTGATCTTGCTAGATCCAGCAATATTATCAATGTCAACAGGCATATCAGGTAAAGGCTCCTGCTTGACACCATGGATGTAAACATCAGACCCATAGTGCCAAGGCACAACTTTGTCAGATGTATAAGGAATAGGACCAGGAGTGGTAATGATCAGAGGAGCTACTCTGTCTTCAGCAACAACTTTCACAGGACCTTCAGCAGTAATCTTGATTGGGCCCTGATGAGTGATTTTAATGGGACCCTTTGAAGTGATTCTTAGTGGTACTTTGTCAACCATGTCAACCTCTTCAATCTTCTTACCCTGAGTCAGATGATCCACCATACTTTCTACAGATGCTGGTCTTCTTTCAAACACTATAGTATATTTATCCATGAGACGTTGAATCCCATCTCTCAAAATGAAGCAACTATCTGGCTTATAGGTACAATATAGACAATCTTCATGACAACCTGGAAGGATCCCAGCTTGTACTAACCTCTTTTGGATAACAGACAATGGTGTGCTCAACTCCATAACTGAATAGACATGCAGATCTTCATCAATATCTTCATCAATGGCGTTGACAGTCTTCTCGTGATTTGGCATTGGAGCTGTAATCACATTTGGAGTACCTGGTGGATCAAACTCAATTTCTCCAGCATCAATCATATCCTGAATTTTGTTCTTCAAGACCCAGCAGTTATTAGTATCATGTCCTGGACAGTTTGAATGATATGCACATCGTGCATTGGGATTGTACTTGGGAGAGGTAACATTGGGATTCTGAGGAGCCTCCCTCAGGGTAATAAGTTCAGCCTTCAACAAGTGTTGCAATGCCTGAGCCATTGACATGTTGATCTTCGTGAACTGTCTTCTAGCCCTCTGTTGGTTGTCTTGAGGCTGCTCTGTTGTTGCAGGAGTTGGATTTGAAATATGAACTGCACTAACAGACTGATGCCTTCTGTTACGATCAGGCTGACCATACACAGCATTAGATTCTTTCTTCCCAGTGGGAGGCTTCTTTGCAGCACCTGATGAAGAAGTGCCCACTTGGATCTTACCACTCTTGATACCATTCTCTACTCGCTCTCCTGTCATGATCAACTCAGTGAAGCCAGATGATGAGCTTCCAATGAGATGACTGTAAAACGGACCATTCAGCGTACACATGAACATATCAACCAATTCCCTATCAGTCAAAGGGGGTTGAACTCTTCCAGCTAAGTCTCTCCACTTTTGAGCATACTCCTTAAAGCTTTCTTTGGCACCCATAGACATGCTTTGAAGCTGCATGCGAGTGGGGGCTAAGTCAGCATTGTATTGATACTGCTTGTAGAAAGCTTCAGCAAGGTCATTCCAATCTCTGATGTTGACACTCTCCAACTGATAATACCACTCTAGCTGAGCTCCAGATAAACTCTCTTGAAAGAAATGGATCCACAACTTTTTATCAGCAGTGTGGGGTTGAATTCTTCTGACATAAGACCTCAGATGCAATTTGGGACAAGAGACCCCATCATAGACAACAAATGTAGGAACTTTGAACCCAATGGGTATGACCACCCCAGATATCAAGCTCAAATCCTCAAAATCCAGCCCAGATGATTTCTGTAATTCCATAGCATCCATTCTATCCACCAGCATCTTGAATTTGTCTTCGTTAGGCTCATGGTAGTAGTTAGCCTCAGAATCAGAGTCCCCCATAGTATTGTGGAGACTGCCTCTCTCCTGCTCAGATTCTTCAGATTCATAGTCTTCAACATGTTCCTTGGTCTTGACAGGACCTTTGAACCTTCTTCCCATGTTGAGCAACCCAGCAGACCTTCTAGCCTTTTTAGTCTTCTTGGCCAGCAGTGTCTTCAATTCATCCTGCCCCTTGGATAGGTTCAGGATCAGCTCTTGGAACTGTGCATTCTGTGCCTGGAGATCCTTAACTGATTGTTCAAGAGCCATTGCTGAAATAAACAGCGAGAAGATGAGAAACCTGTGCACAATTATAAACCTGTGATGCAATGATATGGGAATGCATATGCAATGTTTTCAAGGACCGCAGGATTTAAATTTGCTTAAACAAACAAGAAAGTAACTTTTTATTAGTAATAACTTGTTTTGCCTTTTAGGCTTACAAAAAATGAAAACGAAATAAGTACAAAAGATGGGGTTTTAAGTCTCCCATGGACGTTTCCTCTTTGTGTTGAGGTATGAGTTGAGGTTTCGTTCCTCATGAAGTAGCTTTGTTAGCTCTAGGATCCTTGCTTGGCTTGCTTTGTGATGAGCCTCGAAAGTATCCCTTTGCTCTTTCAGTTGGATCCATGATCTCTGCAAGTCTTCCATATCAGTAGGCATGTCTGGGTGAAGGATGGTATAAGCTGTGTCTCCTTCAGCAACAGGTTCCATGGTAACTGGTAGGACGGCAGGATATGGCATCATGAGTGTCTGAGCACGAGATCGTACCCATCTGAGATAAGCCTCCATAGGAATAGTGTACTTAGGCTCCAGTGTCTTGCTGTCAATCCTGTTTACCTTTCCCCAAGCTCGTATGAATCTCTGACGGTAACCCCGAAGATCGTTGTCGTAGTCAAACACAATGCCCTGAATCAACATGTCATGTGGACCATCGCTCCGGGCGTAACCAAACTGTCGTAAAGCTAGAGATGGGTTGTAGGTGATGCCTCCTCTTATGCCTAGAAGTGGCACATTAGGAAACTCCCCACAACGGTCAATGATGGTGACATTCTCCATAGATCTGGAGCACCAATGGATGTCTGAGTGAGAAAGTGACATGATCCTCTTGGACCATCTGAACCCTTGCTCATTCTTCATTACTGAGCGAGGAAGGTGAGAAATAAACCACCTAGAAAGTAAAGGTATGCAGCACATCAAAGTTCCTCTTGCCCTTGTAGTACGGGTGTGAAGAGAATGTAGGATGTCTCCAAGTAAGGTAGGCACTGGATTGTGACTCAGGAATATGTTGATGTCATGAACGTCTATGAACTGATCAGGATTGGGGAACAACACTAAGCCATAAATCAATAAGGCTAAGATCTCCTCAACAGCATCGTAGCTCATAGCCTTCAAGAACATTTGAGCTTTATCCACTAATACCTTGGCAAGAATACCTTTAACTCCACTTCTCGTCTCTAGAACAATGTCAGACTTCTTCAGATGTAGAGCTGCAGCAATAACTTATGGTTTAAGCTCCTTCTCTAAGCCTGTGAATGGCTTCTGATCAAGAACAGGTATACCCAGAAGTTTAGAGAACTCCTCCATGGTTGGAACCAGCTGATAATCAGGAAATGTAAAGCAATGGTGCTTAGGGTCAAAGAACTGAAACAGCACACTCATCATGTCTTCACTGAACCCTGAAGTAACTAGATCCAATAAGTGACCATGTCTCTTGTTGAACCGGGAATGATCAGGCACTAGGGAAGCCAACTCCTTGAGCTTAGCAGGTATCCCTACAAAGTTGATCCTGATGGTGTTTCTACGAGCAGAAGCCATGACCTGCAACAAAGAACAAAGACAAATCCTTTGGTCCTTGAAATGGTTAGGGAAAATGATATGCTTATGATGCATGATGATGTCATGATGTCATGCTCAATCACAAACATGTGGCACACACAAACAAGTCACCATAGCCCTAGGTTTAAAGGCTTGCATGAGGTTCAAAGGCAAGTACCCTCCCCTGAAGTTAGATGGTTCATCCTGTCCTACAAAAGTAACCAGGTTCTAAGGGATCTCAATATCATTGATCCTTCACAAGGGTGGTTGTTCAGAAGGCAACTTACTTGCCAACCAAAACCCTCCAAGTTTAAGATCTCAATGAGCGTAGTATCGAGTGTCAACCAACTTCAGTCTGCACCAAAGCCGGTTACCTCACTACTTTCTAAAGGCCAAGATGAGTTAACTAGGGTTCTAAAAGTCAGTTAGTGCATTGACAACATATGGCAGCCTCAATATTATCCTCAACTTGACTTAAGGAATATAAGCACCAACCAAGAAGTCGCACTAACTATGGCCACCAGATCAACCGTATCGATATACGTCGTACAGTTTCCTTGGTCTATTGCCATTTACTTAAGGTACACTAGATCCGGGTTAGGACCTTTCACACATAAGAGCACCCCAACAATATAATAATAAAGCAAACAAGGCAAACAATTTAAAGTGATCTTAATTCCTAAGGGTACCCCTCTTAAATAGATCCCCAGCAGAGTCGCCAGTTCTGTAACACGGTGGGAGAACTGACTTTAAACAATGTTGCGGATAGCAAGAGTCGCCATCGACTTTTATTTTATCCATAAGGAAAGGTTATAAAAGAACAGGAAAGACCTTAGAGAATATTTTGGGTCCGGGGGGTAGGTTATGAAAAGGGAAGGTGTTAGCACCCTTTTCATCCATGGTTATCCATGGGCTCTTAGGTACTTAAGCTCACTTTTGAATTGTTTTGAAAGTGTAGTGTGTGAATAGCAAAAAATTTCAGAATAGTTTAATAATAATCCGTGTATGGATGTGAAAAAAAACTTGTTTGAAAATTTTGTTGGAAATTTGTTTAAGTGTGAAAAAGTTTTGAAGTGAGCAAGTATCTAGGAGTAGCCTACCCTAATGTTTTAAGGTCTTTCTTATTCTTTATCCTTTCCTTAGTAAGACTATCCCTACTATAATGGAGTAGGTAGTCCTTACTTTGGATGTTAAGGGACATGTGAGGGACAATTTGACTTTGAAGGCCATTGTGGGATGTAATAAGCACATATAAGGGACCATCATCATTTTTCGAAAGGGACTTGATTCGTAAAGGCAACCATAAGGGACTTTGATGATTTTTTTATTTGAGGGACTTGCTTTATACACCCCATTTAACCATTATTCGTAGGCAACTTGAGGGATATCCTTAGGAAGTGAGACGGCGATTAAAATCGACTTACGTGTGTGACGTGTTTATTTTAATTATCTTTATTTAAAAGTGATCTAAATTTATTTTAATATTACATACATGTTGTTACACTCCCTAATTACTAACCATAATAATAATTAAATAATTAAACAACTTTACATCCAAGAAACAATTACAAAATAATAAGCAAAATAATTAAATAGCAAAGATAAATAAAATATAAATAAGCAATAATAAATAATAAAGGGGGTTAATTTTAAGTTTACTCGGCAAGACATCGCATCTTGTGCCTACGTATCCTTACGGGAGTGGAATCAGAGTAATCGTAGTTCCCCTCAATAGGGAGGTTAGAAACTTTTTGACTGTGGTCAAGGTCTCAAGGGGAATAAACGCATCTTAAGGACACGCTTACGTGGAGTGTAGAAACTCCAAATCTCTACGTTGAAATGTTAAGTTGTAATTAGGGTTAAATTAGGTTAGGGATTCCGCGGCGGGAAACCCTAAAATGAGCGCGGCGGCTCTTTGACCTAATGCTAGGGGTGAAATTGTAATTTTGCCTGCGGCGAGGCATTTGTGAAAATTAGGGTTTGTAGTTTGAGGGTTTGAGATTGAATGTGTGAAGTTTTACAGACTATTGGCGCGGCGGCCAAACAGTTAGACCTAACCTTCGGATGTGTGTAATGTGACAGAAGTATTGATGAAGATGTGAGAGATTTAAATCATGCAAGCGGAAATAAAATGCAGACAGTAAGCCATACAAGCAGAAACTTAAAGACAGAAATTAAAGCGCGATTGTTAGGATTCGCGAAGTTACAGATGAGAAGCAGTTATAATGAAAATTTGAATGAAAAATAAGTTGACGATAACATGACTAAGCTGCAAAACAAATGACGTGGTTAGTAAGCCGAAACAAGACAGCGGTCAGAGAAGTTGCGAGATTTTCTTGAGACTTTTATTGTTTATTTGTGATATTTATATACCAGCTCCTAATAGAAATTTTTTTAAAAAAAGAAACTGAGTTAAATTTTGCCAAAAAAGAATAATGGTTTTAATTTAAAAAAAAGAGTTTTAATTTATTTAGTAAAAAAGTTTACCTAGTTAATCAAAAAATGTTAATTTAATTAAAAAGTTTTATTTTATTTATTTTAAAAAAAAACAAGTTAATTTTAACTTGAAACATCATATAGTATCTGAAAAAAAAAATGAAAAACAAGTTGGGCCGGTGGTTGTAGTTGCCCGACCCAACATACACACGCAAGCACATCAGAAGCTTTTTAGGGTTCCAGAAATCTAGCGGCGCCGATTCATCTCTTCGATCATCTTTGTCTTCGCTTGTTTCATCTTTTCATCCTCTCTTCGTCACTAGAACCTGAAAACACCAAAATCTGAATCGTTAAATGTGAGAAGGATAATGAATCTATTGCTTACGTTTTGAACGGTGATGACAGCGAGGTTTCCGTCTGAGTTCGCAATTTGACGGCTGATGGCGAGAATGTTCGTGAACTTGGTGGTTTGATTGAGTGGCGATGATGATGGTATTAGTCTGAGCCTTGGAGTTGTTTGCTCGTCGTCGAATGGCGGCGGCGTTGGGGGACCTCTCCGTTGGGTTTGTTCGCTTGCTTTTTGTGATGGCTTTGAACGGCGCTCCCTGTTTGGTCTTCGTTTTCGCGGCCGTTTTCCACTTAGGGTTTTATGATTTTTTTTGGCCTCCTCTCTTGGTGAGAATGTTCTAATTTTATATCTTTCTCTTTTCTCTGATGGGCTTGGATACTTTTGAGCTTACGTTATCTTTGCGAATAAACCCGATTTGCTTTTGTTTGATATTGATTTGGATATTGATTGAGATCTTTTTTTGATAGGATTGGATTCTTTTTTTCCTTTCCAGACTCACAGATTTGGATTGAATACGGATTGGGTTTTCTGATTTGGAAACAACTTGATTTGCTTGTATCCAGATTCGAATTCGGTTTCGTTGGATATCTGTTTTTGATTTCTGTTCCGAACATACACTAACTTTTCTTCTTCTTCTTTCAGAAAGAACCTAATGGTCAGATACTGCCGGATTAATGCTGCCGAGGGAGTTTTGACGCGGTGATGATGACATATCGGTCTGAACCGACGAGGGAATTGATAATGCTGCTTGTTGCCTTCGATTATGTTTGGGTTTCACTAAGAACTTCAGTGATGATGACCTTGGGTCTGAACTGATGATTTGAACGTGGTTGCCCCCTTGAATGTGGCTGGCGACTTCGAAGAATGTTGAGAATTTGTCCCAAATTATTGTATGCTCGCAATTCTGTTATCCTCGGTGCTCGGTAGGGAGTTGGTAACAGGCTTCGGCCATTGCCCTTCCAGCCGCTCGAGTTTCACACCCGATGATGAGCCAAACTGAGGGCTGAATTTTAATTCCCTTTACCTTGTTATTTACTTTGACTCATATCTGAAATTGTGTTCTAACTACTGACCGTTTCTTATTTTAACAGGTTGGAATGCGGCTACGGCGAAGTGTTGGTCTCAGCATAAGGTAGCGACCTTCATGACCTTCATGACGTGATGCATCAGAGTTCACCGAGAGGTAAGTTCTTGCGCATAGCCCAATTAAATTTCCCTTCTTATGCTCTAAATCATGTGGTAACTCGGTATGTGTCGTGATGCAGGTTCAACTTGAAGTATCCTTAAATTTCAGAAAGGTTGCAAGCCTTGTTCAGCTCATGAATGATCTTGGAATACCGTTTATATACGTCCAGATTCTTGAAGTTTTGCAACATCAAGTGGATCATTCAGACGAAGTTCGCCACTTTTCCTCCAATGATAATCTCCGGGATTCGGCAACGCTGCAGCTTCTGCACTTCCGAGAGAAAATATGAGAAAGGAAAAACCAACTCATTTGATCGAAGTGCGTCACGTGCGAGCATCTCAAATGTTCTGGAAAAGCATTTTTCAATTATTTGTGACAAAGGACCCAAGACCCAGGCCTTCAAATATCTGAGCACTTTTGTATGAGGCCACAGTTGACGTTGGCAAGAAATTCTGTGGTTGTTTGCTTTGAAATTTTAGAATGGGATAGCTTTAATTTTGATCCACCGATACATTCTTTGTTGATTTTAACATGTAAACAGGGTTTTCGTAACTTAGTAGATATGTTTATACGTGCTGAAACGAGTATGACCTGTTCTACAACAAACTTATTAGTATACTTAGATGTACCGCCCTTATGTTAAATGAACAAAATCATGACTCTTTTATGAAGTCCAAATGAATGCTTCCGAATACTTGAATATCCAGTAGAAGTCTTACCTTTACATTTAAAAGCATAAGATACTTTTTTATAATGCGAGAGCTCGGGATTTCGGTTAACTTTCTTGCCTTAACACCTTTTGAACATCAGCTAACAACATCTCCACTATTATTCCATCATTTTTCTGGGCCAACCGCGAGCATGCACCAAAAATCATAAAAATCCATTCTCAAATGATAGTTTGCCTGTGTTAGAACAACCTGCCTTTAACATCAACTATTCGATTATGGATCAAATAGCTATGAACAAGAATCTGGTAATCACCTGAATCGAACCTTGGCACTCCAACTGATTTAATCTTAATTTCCAATATATTCTAAATTGAGCCGCACATGATTAATAGAATCAGAAATGTTTGGAGCGACTTGAAAATAGAAGAAAAGAAATGAAAAGAGAAAAAATCCTCATCAGCCGAGCGGACTAATACTCTGTATCAAAAATCCAACTGTGTTTCTGATGAATAACTCCAATACCATGAACTGAACCAAATTGATACCTCAATATAATCAAACCTTGTGACAAATACACGTCTCAGAAATAATATCTCAACTATCTCAAAAACCTGGTGACAACTTGTCTTCAAGGAATTAGCTGAATTTGCGTAAAATGACCAAAATACCCCTGGAACCAAATCCAACCTCTCTTTGATTTTGGCAAAAAAATCATGAAGTTTGACTTTGGTTTGACCACAGTTGACCTCAGTTTGACTTTTTAACTGCATTGACTGCTTTTGACTTATCTGATCATCTGACTGAGCAAACTTTTGAGAAAAGTCTTGAAACTTGACATGGGGGTTCTTATACACATATAAGATGTTATGAAGCTCACTTGAAGTCTTGGAAGTCCATTTAGCCTGATTAAAGTCAAAACCCTAGCTTTGGATGCACTGCTTAGGAGGTGCATTGTCTGAGGGAATTGTCAACTCTTCTGACCAATTGTGAATTTTGTGAACCTTGTGAACCTTCTTGGAACACAAAGTCTTGTATTGTGAGGGCAAATTTTGGGGTGCAACAGCAGCATCTTATCCAATAAGATTCTTCGATGATACCAAAGCAGTATCTCTAAACACATGAGAATCTTCGGGTGGTCGAAGCAGCATCTTATCCCATAAGATTCTTCGATGATACCAAAGACGTATCTCTAAACACATGAGATTCTTCGGGTGGTCGAAGCAGCATCTTATCCAATAAGATTCTTCGATGATACCAAAGAAGTATCTCTAAACACATGAGATTCTTCGGGTGGTCGAAGCAGCATCGTATCCAATAAGATTCTTCGATGATACCAATGCAGTATCTCTAAACACATGAGATTCTTCGGGTGGTCGAAGCAGCATCTTATCCAATAAGATTCTTCGATGATACCAAAGCAGTATCTCTAAACACATGAGATTCTTCGGGTGGTCGAAGCAGCATCTTATCCCATAAGATTCTTCGATGATACCAAAGCAGTATCTCTAAACACATGAGATTCTTCGGGTGGTCGGAGCAGCATCTTATCCAATAAGATTCTTCGATGATACCAAAGCAGTATCTCTAAACACATGAGAATCTTCGGGTGGTCGAAGCAGCATCTTATCCAATAAGATTCTTCGATGATACCAAAGCAGTATCTCTAAACACATGAGATTCTTCGGGTGGTCGAATCAGCATCTTATCCAATAAGATTCTTCGATGATACCAAAGCAGTTTCTCTAAACACATGAGATTCTTCGGGTGGTCGAAGCAGCATCTTATCCAATAAGATTCTTCGATGATACCAAAGCAGTATCTCTAAAAACATGATATTCTTCGGGTGGTCGGAGCAGCATTTTATCCAATAAGATTCTTCGATGATACCAAAGCAGTATCTCTAAACACATGAGATTCTTCGGGTGGTCGAAGCAGCATCTTATCCAATAAGATTCTTCGATGATACCAAAGCAGTATCTCTAAACACATGAGATTCTTCGGGTGGTCGAAGCAGCATCTTATCCAATAAGATTCTTCGATGATACCAAAGCAGTATCTCTAAACACATGAGATTCTTCGGGTGGTCGAATCAGCATCTTATCCAATAAGATTCTTCGATGATACCAAAGCAGTATCTCTAAACACATGAGATTCTTCGGGTGGTCGAAGCAGCATCTTATCCAATAAGATTCTTCGATGATACCAAAGCAGTATCTCTAAAAACATGATATTCTTCGGGTGATCGGAGCAGCATTTTATCCAATAATATTCTTCGATGATACCAAAGCAGTATCTCTAAACACATGAGATTCTTCGGGTGGTCGAAGCAGCATCTTATCCAATAAGATTCTTCGATGATACCAAAGCAGTATCTCTAAACACATGAGATTCTTCGGGTGGTCGAAGCAGCATCTTATCCAATAAGATTCTTTGATGATACCAAAGCAGTATCTCTAAACACATGAGATTCTTCGGGTGGTCGAAGCAGCATCTTATCCCATAAGATTCTTCGATGATACCAAAGCAGTATCTCTAAACACATGAGATTCTTCGGGTGGTCGAAGCAGCATCTTATCCAATAAGATTCTTCGATGATACCAAAGCAGTATCTCTAAACACATGAGATTCTTCGGGTGGTCGAATCAGCATCTTATCCAATAAGATTCTTCGATGATACCAAAGCAGTTTCTCTAAACACATGAGATTCTTCGGGTGGTCGAAGCAGCATCTTATCCAATAAGATTCTTTGATGATACCAAAGCAGTATCTCTAAAAACATGATATTCTTTGGGTGGTCGGAGCAGCATTTTATCCAATAAGATTCTTCGATGATACCAAAGCAGTATCTCTAAACACATGAGATTCTTCGGGTGGTCGAAGCAGCATCTTATCCAATAAGATTCTTCGATGATACCAAAGCAGTATCTCTAAACACATGAGATTCTTCGGGTGGTCGAAGCAGCATCTTATCCAATAAGATTCTTCGATGATACCAAAGCAGTATCTCTAAACACATGAGATTCTTCGGGTGGTCGAATCAGCATCTTATCCAATAAGATTCTTCGATGATACCAAAGCAGTATCTCTAAACACATGAGATTCTTCGGGTGGTCGAAGCAGCATCTTATCCAATAAGATTCTTCGATGATACCAAAGCAGTATCTCTAAAAACATGATATTCTTCGGGTGATCGGAGCAGCATTTTATCCAATAAGATTCTTCGATGATACCAAAGCAGTATCTCTAAACACATGAGATTCTTCGGGTGGTCGAAGCAGCATCTTATCCAATAAGATTCTTCGATGATACCAAAGCAGTATCTCTAAACACATGAGATTCTTCGGGTGGTCGAAGCAGCATCTTATCCAATAAGATTCTTTGATGATACCAAAGCAGTATCTCTAAACACATGAGATTCTTCGGGTGGTCGAAGCAGCATCTTATCCCATAAGATTCTTCGATGATACCAAAGCAGTATCTCTAAACACATGAGATTCTTCGGGTGGTCGAAGCAGCATCTTATCCAATAAGATTCTTCGATGATACCAAAGCAGTATCTCTAAACACATGAGATTCTTCGGGTGGTCGAAGCAGCATCTTATCCAATAAGATTCTTCGATGATACCAAAGCAGTATCTCTAAACACATGAGATTCTTCGGGTGGTCGAAGCAGCATCGTATCCAATAAGATTCTTCGATGATACCAATGCAGTATCTCTAAACACATGAGATTCTTCGGGTGGTCGAAGCAGCATCTTATCCAATAAGATTCTTCGATGATACCAAAGCAGTATCTCTAAACACATGAGATTCTTCGGGTGGTCGAAGCAGCATCTTATCCCATAAGATTCTTCGATGATACCAAAGCAGTATCTCTAAACACATGAGATTCTTCGGGTGGTCGAAGCAGCATCTTATCCAATAAGATTCTTCGGTAATACCAAAGCAGTATCTCTAAACACATGAGATTCTTCGGGTGGTCGAAGCAGCATCTTATCCAATAAGATTCTTTGATGATACCAAAGCAGTATCTCTAAACACATGATATTCTTCGGGTGGTCGAAGCAGCATCTTATCCCATAAGATTCTTCGATGATACCAAAGCAGTATCTCTAAACACATGAGATTCTTCGGGTGGTCGAAGCAGCATCTTATCCAATAAGATTCTTCGATGATACCAAAGCAGTATCTCTAAACACATGAGATTCTTCGGGTGGTCGAAGCAGCATCATATCCAATAAGATTCTTCGATGATACCAATGCAGTATCTCTAAACACATGAGATTCTTCGGGTGGTCGAAGCAGCATCTTATCCAATAAGATTCTTCGATGATACCAAAGCAGTATCTCTAAACACATGAGATTCTTCGGGTGGTCGAAGCAGCATCTTATCCCATAAGATTCTTCGATGATACCAAAGCAGTATCTCTAAACACATGAGATTCTTTGGGTGGTCGAAGCAGCATCTTATCCAATAAGATTCTTCGGTAATACCAAAGCAGTATCTCTAAACACATGAGATTCTTCGGGTGGTCGAAGCAGCATCTTATCCAATAAGATTCTTTGATGATACCAAAGCAGTATCTCTAAACACATGATATTCTTCGGGTGGTCGAATCAGCATCTTATCCAATAAGATTCTTCGATGATACCAAAGCAGTTTCTCTAAACACATGAGATTCTTCGGGTGGTCGAAGCAGCATCTTATCCAATAAGACTCTTTGATGATACCAAAGCAGTATCTCTAAAAACATTATATTCTTTGGGTGGTCGGAGCAGCATCTTATCCAATAAGATTCTTCGATGATACCAAAGCAGTATCTCTAAACACATGAGATTCTTCGGGTGGTCGAAGCAGCATCTTATCCAATAAGATTCTTCGATGATACCAAAGCAGTATCTCTAAACACATGAGATTCTTCGGGTGGTCGAAGCAGCATCTTATCCAATAAGATTCTTCGATGATACCAAAGCAGTATCTCTAAACACATGAGATTCTTCGGGTGGTCGAAGCAGCATCTTATCCAATAAGATTCTTCGATGATACCAAAGCAGTATCTCTAAACACATGAGATTCTTCGGGTGGTCGAATCAGGATCTTATCCAATAAGATTCTTCGATGATACCAAAGCAGTATCTCTAAACACATGAGATTCTTCGGGTGGTCAAAGCAGCATCTTATCCAATAAGATTCTTCGATGATACCAAAGCAGTATCTCTAAAAACATGATATTCTTCGGGTGATCGGAGCAGCATTTTATCCAATAAGATTCTTCGATGATACCAAAGCAGTATCTCTAAACACATGAGATTCTTCGGGTGGTCGAAGCAGCATCTTATCCAATAAGATTCTTCGATGATACCAAAGCAGTATCTCTAAACACATGAGATTCTTCGGGTGGTCGAAGCAGTATCTTATCCAATAAGATTCTTCGATGATACCAAAGCAGTATCTCTAAACACATGAGATTCTTCGGGTGGTCGAATCAGCATCTTATCCAATAAGATTCTTCGATGATACCAAAGCAGTTTCTCTAAACACATGAGATTCTTCGGGTGGTCGAAGCAGCATCTTATCCAATAAGATTCTTTGATGATACCAAAGCAGTATCTCTAAAAACATTATATTCTTTGGGTGGTCGGAGCAGCATTTTATCCAATAAGATTCTTCGATGATACCAAAGCAGTATCTCTAAACACATGAGATTCTTCGGGTGGTCGAAGCAGCATCTTATCCAATAAGATTCTTTGATGATACCAAAGCAGTATCTCTAAACACATGATATTCTTCGGGTGGTCGAAGCAGCATCTTATCCCATAAGATTCTTCGATGATACCAAAGCAGTATCTCTAAACACATGAGATTCTTCGGGTGGTCGAAGCAGCATCTTATCCAATAAGATTCTTCGATGATACCAAAGCAGTATCTCTAAACACATGAGATTCTTCGGTTGGTCGAAGCAGCATCATATCCAATAAGATTCTTCGATGATACCAATGCAGTATCTCTAAACACATGAGATTCTTCGGGTGGTCGAAGCAGCATCTTATCCAATAAGATTCTTCGATGATACCAAAGCAGTATCTCTAAACACATGAGATTCTTCGGGTGGTCGAAGCAGCATCTTATCCCATAAGATTCTTCGATGATACCAAAGCAGTATCTCTAAACACATGAGATTCTTTGGGTGGTCGAAGCAGCATCTTATCCAATAAGATTCTTCGGTAATACCAAAGCAGTATCTCTAAACACATGAGATTCTTCGGGTGGTCGAAGCAGCATCTTATCCAATAAGATTCTTTGATGATACCAAAGCAGTATCTCTAAACACATGATATTCTTCGGGTGGTCGAAGAAGCATCTTATCCCATAAGATTCTTCGATGATACCAAAGCAGTATCTCTAAACACATGAGATTCTTCGGGTGGTCGAAGCAGCATCTTATCCAATAAGATTCTTCGATGATACCAAAGCAGTATCTCTAAACACATGAGATTCTTCGGGTGGTCGAAGCAGCATCTTATCCAATAAGATTCTTCGATGATACCAAAGCAGTATCTCTAAACACATGAGATTCTTCGGGTGGTCGAATCAGCATCTTATCCAATAAGATTCTTCGATGATACCAAAGCAGTTTCTCTAAACACATGAGATTCTTCGGGTGGTCGAAGCAGCATCTTATCCAATAAGATTCTTTGATGATACCAAAGCAGTATCTCTAAAAACATTATATTCTTTGGGTGGTCGGAGCAGCATTTTATCCAATAAGATTCTTCGATGATACCAAAGCAGTATCTCTAAACACATGAGATTCTTCGGGTGGTCGAAGCAGCATCTTATCCAATAAGATTCTTCGATGATACCAAAGCAGTATCTCTAAACACATGAGATTCTTCGGGTGGCTCGAAGCAGCATCTTATCCAATAAGATTCTTCGATGATACAAAGCAGTATCTCTAAACACATGAGATTCTTCGGGTGGTCGAATCAGGATCTTATCCAATAAGATTCTTCGATGATACCAAAGCAGTATCTCTAAACACATGAGATTCTTCGGGTGGTCGAAGCAGCATCTTATCCAATAAGATTCTTCGATGATACCAATGCAGTATCTCTAAAAACATGATATTCTTCGGGTGATCGGAGCAGCATTTTATCCAATAAGATTCTTCGATGATACCAAAGCAGTATCTCTAAACACATGAGATTCTTCGGGTGGTCGAAGCAGCATCTTATCCAATAAGATTCTTCGATGATACCAAAGCAGTATCTCTAAACACATGAGATTCTTCGGGTGGTCGAAGCAGCATCTTATCCAATAAGATTCTTTGATGATACCAAAGCAGTATCTCTAAACACATGAGATTCTTCGGGTGGTCGAAGCAGCATCTTATCCATAAGATTCTTCGATGATACCAAAGCAGTATCTTTAAACACATGAGATTCTTCGGGTGGTCGAAGCAGCATCTTATCCAATAAGATTCTTCGATGATACCAAAGCAGTATCTCTAAACACATGAGATTCTTCGGGTGGTCGAAGCAGCATCTTATCCAATAAGATTCTTCGATGATACCAAAGCAGTATCTCTAAACACATGAGATTCTTCGGGTGGTCGAAGCAGCATCGTATCCAATAAGATTCTTCGATGATACCAATGCAGTATCTCTAAACACATGAGATTCTTCGGGTGGTCGAAGCAGCATCTTATCCAATAAGATTCTTCGATGATACCAAAGCAGTATCTCTAAACACATGAGATTCTTCGGGTGGTCGAAGCAGCATCTTATCCCATAAGATTCTTCGATGATACCAAAGCAGTATCTCTAAACACATGAGATTCTTCGGGTGGTCGAAGCAGCATCTTATCCAATAAGATTCTTCGGTAATACCAAAGCAGTATCTCTAAACACATGAGATTCTTCGGGGTGGTCGAAGCAGCATCTTATCCAATAAGATTCTTTGATGATACCAAAGCAGTATCTCTAAACACATGATATTCTTCGGGTGGTCGAAGCAGCATCTTATCCCATAAGATTCTTCGATGATACCAAAGCAGTATCTCTAAACACATGAGATTCTTCCGGTGGTCGAAGCAGCATCTTATCCAATAAGATTCTTCGATGATACCAAAGCAGTATCTCTAAACACATGAGATTCTTCGGGTGGTCGAAGCAGCATCATATCCAATAAGATTCTTCGATGATACCAATGCAGTATCTCTAAACACATGAGATTCTTCGGGTGGTCGAAGCAGCATCTTATCCAATAAGATTCTTCGATGATACCAAAGCAGTATCTCTAAACACATGAGATTCTTCGGGTGGTCGAAGCAGCATCTTATCCCATAAGATTCTTCGATGATACCAAAGCAGTATCTCTAAACACATGAGATTCTTTGGGTGGTCGAAGCAGCATCTTATCCAATAAGATTCTTCGGTAATACCAAAGCAGTATCTCTAAACACATGAGATTCTTCGGGTGGTCGAAGCAGCATCTTATCCAATAAGATTCTTTGATGATACCAAAGCAGTATCTCTAAACACATGATATTCTTCGGGTGGTCGAAGCAGCATCTTATCCCATAAGATTCTTCGATGATACCAAAGCAGTATCTCTAAACACATGAGATTCTTCGGGTGGTCGAAGCAGCATCTTATCCAATAAGATTCTTCGATGATACCAAAGCAGTATCTCTAAACACATGAGATTCTTCGGGTGGTCGAAGCAGCATCTTATCCAATAAGATTCTTCGATGATACCAAAGCAGTATCTCTAAACACATGAGATTCTTCGGGTGGTCGAATCAGCATCTTATCCAATAAGATTCTTCGATGATACCAAAGCAGTTTCTCTAAACACATGAGATTCTTCGGGTGGTCGAAGCAGCATCTTATCCAATAAGATTCTTTGATGATACCAAAGCAGTATCTCTAAAAACATTATATTCTTTGGGTGGTCGGAGCAGCATTTTATCCAATAAGATTCTTCGATGATACCAAAGCAGTATCTCTAAACACATGAGATTCTTCGGGTGGTCGAAGCAGCATCTTATCCAATAAGATTCTTCGATGATACCAAAGCAGTATCTCTAAACACATGAGATTCTTCGGGTGGTCGAAGCAGCATCTTATCCAATAAGATTCTTCGATGATACCAAAGCAGTATCTCTAAACACATGAGATTCTTCGGGTGGTCGAATCAGCATCTTATCCAATAAGATTCTTCGATGATACCAAAGCAGTATCTCTAAACACATGAGATTCTTCGGGTGGTCGAAGCAGCATCTTATCCAATAAGATTCTTCGATGATACCAAAGCAGTATCTCTAAAAACATGATATTCTTCGGGTGATCGGAGCAGCATTTTATCCAATAAGATTCTTCGATGATACCAAAGCAGTATCTCTAAACACATGAGATTTTTTCGGGTGGTCGAAGCAGCATCTTATCCAATAAGATTCTTCGATGATACCAAAGCAGTATCTCTAAACACATGAGATTCTTCGGGTGGTCGAAGCAGCATCTTATCCAATAAGATTCTTTGATGATACCAAAGCAGTATCTCTAAACACATGAGATTCTTCGGGTGGTCGAAGCAGCATCTTATCCCATAAGATTCTTCGATGATACCAAAGCAGTATCTCTAAACACATGAGATTCTTCGGGTGGTCGAAGCAGCATCTTATCCAATAAGATTCTTCGATGATACCAAAGCAGTATCTCTAAACACATGAGATTCTTCGGGTGGTCGAAGCAGCATCTTATCCAATAAGATTCTTCGATGATACCAAAGCAGTATCTCTAAACACATGAGAATCTTCGGGTGGTCGAAGCAGCATCGTATCCAATAAGATTCTTCGATGATACCAATGCAGTATCTCTAAACACATGAGATTCTTCGGGTAGTCGAAGCAGCATCTTATCCAATAAGATTCTTCGATGATACCAAAGCAGTATCTCTAAACACATGAGATTCTTCGGGTGGTCGAAGCAGCATCTTATCCATAAGATTCTTCGATGATACCAAAGCAGTATCTCTACACACATGAGATTCTTCGGGTGGTCGAAGCAGCATCTTATCCAATAAGATTCTTCGGTAATACCAAAGCAGTATCTCTAAACACATGAGATTCTTCGGGTGGTCGAAGCAGCATCTTATCCAATAAGATTCTTCGATGATACCAAAGCAGTATCTCTAAACACATGAGATTCTTCGGGTGGTCGAAGCAGCATCTTATCCAATAAGATTCTTTGATGATACCAAAGCAGTATCTCTAAACACATGAGATTCTTCGGGTGGTCGAAGCAGCATCTTATCCCATAAGATTCTTCGATGATACCAAAGCAGTATCTCTAAACACATGAGATTCTTCGGGTGGTCGAAGCAGCATCTTATCCAATAAGATTCTTCGATGATACCAAAGCAGTATCTCTAAACACATGAGATTCTTCGGGTGGTCGAAGCAGCATCTTATCCAATAAGATTCTTCGATGATACCAAAGCAGTATCTCTAAACACATGAGATTCTTCGGGTGGTCGAAGCAGCATCGTATCCAATAAGATTCTTCGATGATACCAATGCAGTATCTCTAAACACATGAGATTCTTCGGGTGGTCGAAGCAGCATCTTATCCAATAAGATTCTTCGATGATACCAAAGCAGTATCTCTAAACACATGAGATTCTTCGGGTGGTCGAAGCAGCATCTTATCCATAAGATTCTTCGATGATACCAAAGCAGTATCTCTAAACACATGAGATTCTTCGGGTGGTCGAAGCAGCATCTTATCCAATAAGATTCTTCGGTAATACCAAAGCAGTATCTCTAAACACATGAGATTTCTTCGGGTGGTCGAAGCAGCATCTTATCCAATAAGATTCTTTGATGATACCAAAGCAGTATCTCTAAACACATGAGATTCTTTGGGTGGTCGAAGCAGCATCTTATCCAATAAGATTCTTTGATGATACCAAAGCAGTATCTCTAAACACATGAGATTCTTCGGGTGGTCGAAGCAGCATCTTATCCCATAAGATTCTTCGATGATACCAAAGCAGTATCTCTAAACACATGAGATTCTTCGGGTGGTCGAAGCAGCATCTTATCCAATAAGATTCTTCGATGATACCAAAGCAGTATCTCTAAACACATGAGATTCTTCGGGTGGTCGAAGCAGCATCATATCCAATAAGATTCTTCGATGATACCAATGCAGTATCTCTAAACACATGAGATTCTTCGGGTGGTCGAAGCAGCATCTTATCCAATAAGATTCTTCGATGATACCAAAGCAGTATCTCTAAACACATGAGATTCTTCGGGTGGTCGAAGCAGCATCTTATCCCATAAGATTCTTCGATGATACCAAAGCAGTATCTCTACACACATGAGATTCTTCGGGTGGTCGAAGCAGCATCTTATCCAATAAGATTCTTCGGTAATACCAAAGCAGTATCTCTAAACACATGAGATTCTTCGGGTGGTCGAAGCAGCATCTTATCCAATAAGATTCTTCGATGATACCAAAGCAGTATCTCTAAACACATGAGATTCTTCGGGTGGTCGAAGCAGCATCTTATCCAATAAGATTCTTTGATGATACCAAAGCAGTATCTCTAAACACATGAGATTCTTCGGGTGGTCGAAGCAGCATCTTATCCCATAAGATTCTTCGATGATACCAAAGCAGTATCTTTAAACACATGAGATTCTTCGGGTGGTCGAAGCAGCATCTTATCCAATAAGATTCTTCGATGATACCAAAGCAGTATCTCTAAACACATGAGATTCTTCGGGTGGTCGAAGCAGCATCTTATCCAATAAGATTCTTCGATGATACCAAAGCAGTATCTCTAAACACATGAGATTCTTCGGGTGGTCGAAGCAGCATCGTATCCAATAAGATTCTTCGATGATACCAATGCAGTATCTCTAAACACATGAGATTCTTCGGGTGGTCGAAGCAGCATCTTATCCAATAAGATTCTTCGATGATACCAAAGCAGTATCTCTAAACACATGAGATTCTTCGGGTGGTCGAAGCAGCATCTTATCCCATAAGATTCTTCGATGATACCAAAGCAGTATCTCTAAACACATGAGATTCTTCGGGTGGTCGAAGCAGCATCTTATCCAATAAGATTCTTCGGTAATACCAAAGCAGTATCTCTAAACACATGAGATTCTTCGGGTGGTCGAAGCAGCATCTTATCCAATAAGATTCTTTGATGATACCAAAGCAGTATCTCTAAACACATGATATTCTTCGGGTGGTCGAAGCAGCATCTTATCCCATAAGATTCTTCGATGATACCAAAGCAGTATCTCTAAACACATGAGATTCTTCGGGTGGTCGAAGCAGCATCTTATCCAATAAGATTCTTCGATGATACCAAAGCAGTATCTCTAAACACATGAGATTCTTCGGGTGGTCGAAGCAGCATCATATCCAATAAGATTCTTCGATGATACCAATGCAGTATCTCTAAACACATGAGATTCTTCGGGTGGTCGAAGCAGCATCTTATCCAATAAGATTCTTCGATGATACCAAAGCAGTATCTCTAAACACATGAGATTCTTCGGGTGGTCGAAGCAGCATCTTATCCCATAAGATTCTTCGATGATACCAAAGCAGTATCTCTAAACACATGAGATTCTTTGGGTGGTCGAAGCAGCATCTTATCCAATAAGATTCTTCAGTAATACCAAAGCAGTATCTCTAAACACATGAGATTCTTCGGGTGGTCGAAGCAGCATCTTATCCAATAAGATTCTTTGATGATACCAAAGCAGTATCTCTAAACACATGATATTCTTCGGGTGGTCGAAGCAGCATCTTATCCCATAAGATTCTTCGATGATACCAAAGCAGTATCTCTAAACACATGAGATTCTTTGGGTGGTCGAAGCAGCATCTTATCCAATAAGATTCTTCAGTAATACCAAAGCAGTATCTCTAAACACATGAGATTCTTCGGGTGGTCGAAGCAGCATCTTATCCAATAAGATTCTTCGATGATACCAAAGCAGTATCTCTAAACACATGAGATTCTTCGGGTGGTCGAATCAGCATCTTATCCAATAAGATTCTTCGATGATACCAAAGCAGTTTCTCTAAACACATGAGATTCTTCGGGTGGTCGAAGCAGCATCTTATCCAATAAGATTCTTTGATGATACCAAAGCAGTATCTCTAAACACATGAGATTCTTCGGGTGGTCGAAGCAGCATCTTATCCAATAAGATTCTTCGATGATACCAAAGCAGTATCTCTAAACACATGAGATTCTTCGGGTGGTCGAAGCAGCATCATATCCAATAAGATTCTTCGATGATACCAATGCAGTATCTCTAAACACATGAGATTCTTCGGGTGGTCGAAGCAGCATCTTATCCAATAAGATTCTTCGATGATACCAAAGCAGTATCTCTAAACACATGAGATTCTTCGGGTGGTCGAAGCAGCATCTTATCCAATAAGATTCTTTGATGATACCAAAGCAGTATCTCTAAACACATGAGATTCTTCGGGTGGTCGAAGCAGCATCTTATCCATAAGATTCTTCGATGATACCAAAGCAATATCTTAAACACATGAGATTCTTCGGGTGGTCGAAGCAGCATCTTATCCAATAAGATTCTTCGATGATACCAAAGCAGTATCTCTAAACACATGAGATTCTTCGGGTGGTCGAAGCAGCATCTTATCCAATAAGATTCTTCGATGATACCAAAGCAGTATCTCTAAACACATGAGATTCTTCGGGTGGTCGAAGCAGCATCGTATCCAATAAGATTCTTCGATGATACCAATGCAGTATCTCTAAACACATGAGATTCTTCGGGTGGTCGAAGCAGCATCTTATCCAATAAGATTCTTCGATGATACCAAAGCAGTATCTCTAAACACATGAGATTCTTCGGGTGGTCGAAGCAGCATCTTATCCCATAAGATTCTTCGATGATACCAAAGCAGTATCTCTAAACACATGAGATTCTTCGGGTGGTCGAAGCAGCATCTTATCCAATAAGATTCTTCGGTAATACCAAAGCAGTATCTCTAAACACATGAGATTCTTCGGGTGGTCGAAGCAGCATCTTATCCAATAAGATTCTTTGATGATACCAAAGCAGTATCTCTAAACACATGATATTCTTCGGGTGGTCGAAGCAGCATCTTATCCCATAAGATTCTTCGATGATACCAAAGCAGTATCTCTAAACACATGAGATTCTTCGGGTGGTCGAAGCAGCATCTTATCCAATAAGATTCTTCGATGATACCAAAGCAGTATCTCTAAACACATGAGATTCTTCGGGTGGTCGAAGCAGCATCATATCCAATAAGATTCTTCGATGATACCAATGCAGTATCTCTAAACACATGAGATTCTTCGGGTGGTCGAAGCAGCATCTTATCCAATAAGATTCTTCGATGATACCAAAGCAGTATCTCTAAACACATGAGATTCTTCGGGTGGTCGAAGCAGCATCTTATCCCATAAGATTCTTCGATGATACCAAAGCAGTATCTCTAAACACATGAGATTCTTTGGGTGGTCGAAGCAGCATCTTATCCAATAAGATTCTTCAGTAATACCAAAGCAGTATCTCTAAACACATGAGATTCTTCGGGTGGTCGAAGCAGCATCTTATCCAATAAGATTCTTTGATGATACCAAAGCAGTATCTCTAAACACATGATATTCTTCGGGTGGTCGAAGCAGCATCTTATCCCATAAGATTCTTCGATGATACCAAAGCAGTATCTCTAAACACATGAGATTCTTTGGGTGGTCGAAGCAGCATCTTATCCAATAAGATTCTTCAGTAATACCAAAGCAGTATCTCTAAACACATGAGATTCTTCGGGTGGTCGAAGCAGCATCTTATCCAATAAGATTCTTCGATGATACCAAAGCAGTATCTCTAAACACATGAGATTCTTCGGGTGGTCGAATCAGCATCTTATCCAATAAGATTCTTCGATGATACCAAAGCAGTTTCTCTAAACACATGAGATTCTTCTGGTGGTCGAAGCAGCATCTTATCCAATAAGATTCTTTGATGATACCAAAGCAGTATCTCTAAACACATGAGATTCTTCGGGTGGTCGAAGCAGCATCTTATCCAATAAGATTCTTCGATGATACCAAAGCAGTATCTCTAAACACATGAGATTCTTCGGGTGGTCGAAGCAGCATCATATCCAATAAGATTCTTCGATGATACCAATGCAGTATCTCTAAACACATGAGATTCTTCGGGTGGTCGAAGCAGCATCTTATCCAATAAGATTCTTCGATGATACCAAAGCAGTATCTCTAAACACATGAGATTCTTCGGGTGGTCGAAGCAGCATCTTATCCCATAAGATTCTTCGATGATACCAAAGCAGTATCTCTACACACATGAGATTCTTCGGGTGGTCGAAGCAGCATCTTATCCAATAAGATTCTTCGGTAATACCAAAGCAGTATCTCTAAACACATGAGATTCTTCGGGTGGTCGAAGCAGCATCTTATCCAATAAGATTCTTCGATGATACCAAAGCAGTATCTCTAAACACATGAGATTCTTCGGGTGGTCGAAGCAGCATCTTATCCAATAAGATTCTTTGATGATACCAAAGCAGTATCTCTAAACACATGAGATTCTTCGGGTGGTCGAAGCAGCATCTTATCCCATAAGATTCTTCGATGATACCAAAGCAGTATCTTTAAACACATGAGATTCTTCGGGTGGTCGAAGCAGCATCTTATCCAATAAGATTCTTCGATGATACCAAAGCAGTATCTCTAAACACATGAGATTCTTCGGGTGGTCGAAGCAGCATCTTATCCAATAAGATTCTTCGATGATACCAAAGCAGTATCTCTAAACACATGAGATTCTTCGGGTGGTCGAAGCAGCATCGTATCCAATAAGATTCTTCGATGATACCAATGCAGTATCTCTAAACACATGAGATTCTTCGGGTGGTCGAAGCAGCATCTTATCCAATAAGATTCTTCGATGATACCAAAGCAGTATCTCTAAACACATGAGATTCTTCGGGTGGTCGAAGCAGCATCTTATCCCATAAGATTCTTCGATGATACCAAAGCAGTATCTCTAAACACATGAGATTCTTCGGGTGGTCGAAGCAGCATCTTATCCAATAAGATTCTTCGGTAATACCAAAGCAGTATCTCTAAACACATGAGATTCTTCGGGTGGTCGAAGCAGCATCTTATCCAATAAGATTCTTTGATGATACCAAAGCAGTATCTCTAAACACATGATATTCTTCGGGTGGTCGAAGCAGCATCTTATCCATAAGATTCTTCGATGATACCAAAGCAGTATCTCTAAACACATGAGATTCTTCGGTGGTCGAAGCAGCATCTTATCCAATAAGATTCTTCGATGATACCAAAGCAGTATCTCTAAACACATGAGATTCTTCGGGTGGTCGAAGCAGCATCATATCCAATAAGATTCTTCGATGATACCAATGCAGTATCTCTAAACACATGAGATTCTTCGGGTGGTCGAAGCAGCATCTTATCCAATAAGATTCTTCGATGATACCAAAGCAGTATCTCTAAACACATGAGATCTTCGGGTGGTCGAAGCAGCATCTTATCCCATAAGATTCTTCGATGATACCAAAGCAGTATCTCTAAACACATGAGATTCTTTGGGTGGTCGAAGCAGCATCTTATCCAATAAGATTCTTCAGTAATACCAAAGCAGTATCTCTAAACACATGAGATTCTTCGGTGGTCGAAGCAGCATCTTATCCAATAAGATTCTTTGATGATACCAAAGCAGTATCTCTAAACACATGATATTCTTCGGGTGGTCGAAGCAGCATCTTATCCCATAAGATTCTTCGATGATACCAAAGCAGTATCTCTAAACACATGAGATTCTTCGGGTGGTCGAAGCAGCATCTTATCCAATAAGATTCTTCGATGATACCAAAGCAGTATCTCTAAACACATGAGATTCTTCGGGTGGTCGAAGCAGCATCTTATCCAATAAGATTCTTCGATGATACCAAAGCAGTATCTCTAAACACATGAGATTCTTCGGGTGGTCGAATCAGCATCTTATCCAATAAGATTCTTCGATGATACCAAAGCAGTTTCTCTAAACACATGAGATTCTTCGGGTGGTCGAAGCAGCATCTTATCCAATAAGATTCTTTGATGATACCAAAGCAGTATCTCTAAAAACATTATATTCTTTGGGTGGTCGGAAGCAGCATTTTATCCAATAAGATTCTTCGATGATACCAAAGCAGTATCTCTAAACACATGAGATTCTTCGGGTGGTCGAAGCAGCATCTTATCCAATAAGATTCTTCGATGATACCAAAGCAGTATCTCTAAACACATGAGATTCTTCGGGTGGTCGAAGCAGCATCTTATCCAATAAGATTCTTCGATGATACCAAAGCAGTATCTCTAAACACATGAGATTCTTCGGGTGGTCGAATCAGCATCTTATCCAATAAGATTCTTCGATGATACCAAAGCAGTATCTCTAAACACATGAGATTCTTCGGGTGGTCGAAGCAGCATCTTATCCAATAAGATTCTTCGATGATACCAAAGCAGTATCTCTAAAAACATGATATTCTTCGGGTGATCGGAGCAGCATTTTATCCAATAAGATTCTTCGATGATACCAAAGCAGTATCTCTAAACACATGAGATTCTTCGGGTGGTCGAAGCAGCATCTTATCCAATAAGATTCTTCGATGATACCAAAGCAGTATCTCTAAACACATGAGATTCTTCGGGTGGTCGAAGCAGCATCTTATCCAATAAGATTCTTTGATGATACCAAAGCAGTATCTCTAAACACATGAGATTCTTCGGGTTGTCGAAGCAGCATCTTATCCCATAAGATTCTTCGATGATACCAAAGCAGTATCTCTAAACACATGAGATTCTTCGGGTGGTCGAAGCAGCATCTTATCCAATAAGATTCTTCGATGATACCAAAGCAGTATCTCTAAACACATGAGATTCTTCGGGTGGTCGAAGCAGCATCTTATCCAATAAGATTCTTCGATGATACCAAAGCAGTATCTCTAAACACATGAGATTCTTCGGGTGGTCGAAGCAGCATCGTATCCAATAAGATTCTTCGATGATACCAATGCAGTATCTCTAAACACATGAGATTCTTCGGGTAGTCGAAGCAGCATCTTATCCAATAAGATTCTTCGATGATACCAAAGCAGTATCTCTAAACACATGAGATTCTTCGGGTGGTCGAAGCAGCATCTTATCCCATAAGATTCTTCGATGATACCAAAGCAGTATCTCTACACACATGAGATTCTTCGGGTGGTCGAAGCAGCATCTTATCCAATAAGATTCTTCGTAATACCAAAGCAGTATCTCTAAACACATGAGATTCTTCGGGTGGTCGAAGCAGCATCTTATCCAATAAGATTCTTTGATGATACCAAAGCAGTATCTCTAAACACATGATATTCTTCGGGTGGTCGAAGCAGCATCTTATCCATAAGATTCTTCGATGATACCAAAGCAGTATCTCTAAACACATGAGATTCTTCGGGTGGTCGAAGCAGCATCTTATCCAATAAGATTCTTTGATGATACCAAAGCAGTATCTCTAAACACATGAGATTCTTCGGGTGGTCGAAGCAGCATCTTATCCCATAAGATTCTTCGATGATACCAAAGCAGTATCTCTAAACACATGAGATTCTTCGGGTGGTCGAAGCAGCATCTTATCCAATAAGATTCTTCGATGATACCAAAGCAGTATCTCTAAACACATGAGATTCTTCGGGTGGTCGAAGCAGCATCTTATCCAATAAGATTCTTCGATGATACCAAAGCAGTATCTCTAAACACATGAGATTCTTCGGGTGGTCGAAGCAGCATCGTATCCAATAAGATTCTTCGATGATACCAATGCAGTATCTCTAAACACATGAGATTCTTCGGGTAGTCGAAGCAGCATCTTATCCAATAAGATTCTTCGATGATACCAAAGCAGTATCTCTAAACACATGAGATTCTTCGGGTGGTCGAAGCAGCATCTTATCCCATAAGATTCTTCGATGATACCAAAGCAGTATCTCTACACACATGAGATTCTTCGGGTGGTCGAAGCAGCATCTTATCCAATAAGATTCTTCGTAATACCAAAGCAGTATCTCTAAACACATGAGATTCTTCGGGGTGGTCGAAGCAGCATCTTATCCAATAAGATTCTTTGATGATACCAAAGCAGTATCTCTAAACACATGATATTCTTCGGGTGGTCGAAGCAGCATCTTATCCCATAAGATTCTTCAATGATACCAAAGCAGTATCTCTAAACACATGAGATTCTTCGGGTGGTCGAAGCAGCATATTATACAATAAGATTCTTCGATGATACCAAAGCAGTATCTCTAAACACATGAGATTCTTCGGGTGGTCGAAGCAGCATCATATCCAATAAGATTCTTCGATGATACCAATGCAGTATCTCTAAACACATGAGATTCTTCGGGTGGTCGAGAGCAGCATCTTATCCAATAAGATTCTTCGATGATACCAAAGCAGTATCTCTAAACACATGAGATTCTTCGGGTGGTCGAAGCAGCATCTTATCCCATAAGATTCTTCGATGATACCAAAGCAGTATCTCTAAACACATGAGATTCTTTGGGTGGTCGAAGCAGCATCTTATCCAATAAGATTCTTCAGTAATACCAAAGCAGTATCTCTAAACACATGAGATTCTTCGGGTGGTCGAAGCAGCATCTTATCCAATAAGATTCTTCGATGATACCAAAGCAGTATCTCTAAACACATGAGATTCTTCGGGTGGTCGAAGCAGCATCTTATCCAATAAGATTCTTCGATGATACCAAAGCAGTATCTCTAAACACATGAGATTCTTCGGGTGGTCGAATCAGCATCTTATCCAATAAGATTCTTCGATGATACCAAAGCAGTATCTCTAAACACATGAGATTCTTCGGGTGGTCGAAGCAGCATCTTATCCAATAAGATTCTTCGATGATACCAAAGCAGTATCTCTAAAAACATGATATTCTTCGGGTGATCGGAGCAGAATTTTATCCAATAAGATTCTTCGATGATACCAAAGCAGTATCTCTAAACACATGAGATTCTTCGGGTGGTCGAAGCAGCATCTTATCCAATAAGATTCTTCGATGATACCAAAGCAGTATCTCTAAACACATGAGATTCTTCGGGTGGTCGAAGCAGCATCTTATCCCATAAGATTCTTCGATGATACCAAAGCAGTATCTCTAAACACATGAGATTCTTCGGGTGGTCGAAGCAGCATCTTATCCAATAAGATTCTTCGGTAATACCAAAGCAGTATCTCTAAACACATGAGATTCTTCGGGTGGTCGAAGCAGCATCTTATCCAATAAGATTCTTGATGATACCAAAGCAGTATCTCTAAACACATGATATTCTTCGGGTGGTCGAAGCAGCATCTTATCCCATAAGATTCTTCGATGATACCAAAGCAGTATCTCTAAACACATGAGATTCTTCGGGTGGTCGAAGCAGCATCTTATCCAATAAGATTCTTCGATGATACCAAAGCAGTATCT
>CAWUDS030006512.1:0-34530 GCA_963859935.3 Lathyrus sativus
CAGGAAGGGTACAATTTGTAAATCCCGCATGGGGTGTGGACGGTTTTGATCCTTTTGTTCCGGGGGGAATAGCCTCTCATCATATTGCAGCAGGGACATTGGGCATATTAGCGGGTCTTTTCCATCTTAGTGTGCGTCCACCTCAACGTTTATACAAAGGATTGCGTATGGGAAATATTGAAACCGTCCTTTCCAGTAGTATCGCTGCTGTATTTTTTGCAGCTTTTGTTGTTGCTGGAACTATGTGGTATGGTTCAGCAACTACCCCGATTGAATTATTTGGTCCTACTCGTTATCAATGGGATCAGGGATACTTCCAGCAAGAAATATATCGAAGAGTTGGTAGTGGGCTAGTCGAAAATCAAAGTTTATCAGAAGCTTGGTCTAAAATTCCTGAAAAATTAGCTTTTTATGATTACATCGGTAATAATCCGGCAAAAGGGGGTTTGTTTAGAGCGGGCTCAATGGACAATGGAGATGGAATAGCGGTTGGTTGGTTAGGGCATCCTATCTTTAGAGACAAAGAGGGGCATGAACTTTTTGTACGTCGTATGCCTACCTTTTTTGAAACTTTTCCGGTTGTTTTGGTAGACGGAGACGGAATTGTTAGAGCAGATGTTCCTTTTCGAAGGGCAGAATCGAAGTATAGTGTCGAACAAGTAGGTGTAATTGTTGAATTCTATGGTGGCGAACTCAATGGAGTCAGTTATAGCGATCCTGCTACTGTGAAAAAATATGCTCGACGTGCTCAATTGGGTGAAATTTTTGAATTAGATCGTGCTACTTTAAAATCGGATGGTGTTTTTCGTAGCAGTCCAAGGGGTTGGTTTACTTTTGGACATGCTTCGTTTGCTCTGCTCTTCTTTTTCGGACACATTTGGCATGGTGCTAGAACCTTGTTCAGAGATGTTTTTGCTGGTATTGATCCAGATTTGGATGCGCAAGTAGAATTTGGAGCATTCCAAAAACTTGGAGATCCAACTACAAAAAAACAGGGAGTCTGATAGAAATAGGTTTGTTCCTTTTCGATTCGATTTTTTTTTTGTTATGTGAATTTGATATTAGGGAACTAGATAAATCTTGATTCCATTTTGTTTTACTCTTGTTCTTTCTTTTTCTTTATCCAGGAGATAATCCCCCAAAACAGGTATGAAAGCTATAATTGTAAACCACGATCAAATCTATGGAAGCATTGGTTTATACATTCCTCTTAGTCTCGACTTTAGGAATCATTTTTTTTCGCTATTTTTTTTAGAGAACCCCCTAAAGTTCCCACTAAAAACACGAAATGATTGAGAATTATCTCAATTGAATGAAGTAATGAGCCTCCAATATCGTAATATTGGGGGCTCATTACTTCAACTAGTCCCCATGTTCTTCGAATGGATCTCTTAGTTGTTGAGAGGGTTGCCCAAAAGCAGTATATAAGGCATACCCAGTAAAACTTACAATTAAACCGGATATAGAGATGGCAATTAGGGTTGCTGTTTCCATGATTCTATAATATCAAGACTACAATGGATCTATAGGGTAAGATCCTTTATCTACAGCGGAATGGTATACAAAGTCAACAGATCTCAATAAAAAAATAGGATTTATGGCTACACAAACCGTTGAGGGTAGTTCTAGATCTGGTCCAAGACGAACTGTTGTAGGAGATTTATTGAAACCATTGAATTCAGAATATGGTAAAGTAGCTCCGGGGTGGGGAACTACCCCTTGGATGGGGGTTGCAATGGCCCTATTTGCGGTATTTCTCTCTATTATTTTAGAGATTTATAATTCGTCCCTTTTACTGGACCAAATTTCCATGAATTAGAGAATTCGATTCACAAGAACCAACTAACTAGCTTTTCAATAGAAAAGTCAAGTTTAGCATTTAGATCGTTCATTTTTAGACCATTCCATTTTGATTTGGTAGTTGGACCGCGAAACTTCTTTGTTTCTCTATTTCCGGAATATGAGTGTGTGACTTGTTATAATGGATCCTATTGATAGTACAGAACATAAAATGGATACGTCATCTTATCTTGATAGATGGCTTTACCCCGTCAGATATTTATTCTAGTATCTGGAGCACGGAATATAGAAAATAAATAGATTCTAAAGTGTTAGAACTATGATTCATACTTAATATTTATATTTAGACCTCGCAACCGGACGAAAAAAAATGAAAGAGTTAGAAGAATTCATTTAGAAAAAGAAATGGAATTTTATTCGGCCGCCGCTTATCCATTTCTTTGTATTTTTTTTTTTTCATTATATCTATTTATTGAAATTGAATAAGTGATGATCTAGCAGTTCTTACTCAGGGAATTCTTGGACTTCGATTAAAGGTTTTTTTGGAAATCATCGTGGTTCTGGTATGAATCTCAGGTTTTCCATTGATTCTATAGGGTCTTAACAAGAAAATTCTTATCAATAAAAAAAAAAAACAGAAGTCAAATCTTATTACATACACAATACAAAAAAAATGAAGTAAATAATAGAATATTCAAGAGGCCTGTAAGGATCAAGAGAAAAGACGAGTGAGCCGACTTGAAATTTTGGCATTATAAACACTAAGAATATCTTGTAGATTTCTATTTTTTGGATCTTCAAAAAAGACTGGAATCATAGGATTAACTTCAGAAGTTTCAAACTTTCTATTACACATATCTGTTTTCCAAATAACCAGTATTTGAGTCTTTTTGTTTGAGCCGTACGAGATGAAATTTTCATATACGGTTCGAAGGGGGGTTCCTTGGTTTACCTATCTCAATAAAGTCTATGATTGGTTCGAAGAACGTCTTGAGATTCAGGCCATTGCCGATGATATAACTAGTAAATATGTCCCTCCTCATGTAAATATATTTTATTGTTTAGGAGGAATTACACTTACTTGTTTTTTAGTCCAAGTAGCGACGGGTTTTGCTATGACTTTTTATTATCGTCCAACCGTTACGGAGGCTTTTGCTTCTGTTCAATATATAATGACTGAGGCTAACTTTGGTTGGTTAATCCGATCAGTTCATCGATGGTCAGCAAGTATGATGGTATTAATGATGATCTTGCACGTATTTCGCGTGTATCTCACTGGTGGTTTTAAAAAACCTCGCGAATTGACTTGGGTTACAGGTGTAATTTTGGGTGTATTGACTGCATCCTTTGGTGTAACTGGTTATTCTTTACCTTGGGACCAAATTGGTTATTGGGCAGTCAAAATTGTAACAGGTGTACCCGATGCTATTCCTGTAATAGGATCCTCGGTGGTAGAGTTATTGCGCGGCAGCGCTAGTGTGGGACAATCTACCTTGACTCGTTTTTATAGTTTACATACTTTTGTATTACCTCTACTTACTGCCGTATTCATGTTAATGCACTTTCCAATGATACGTAAGCAAGGAATTTCCGGTCCTTTATAGAGAATATGAATCATAGATATTTGTAATAAATCATTTGGGGGAGGAGTAATAGTATTTCATTGCTACAAATATGCATTATTTTTTTTGAATAAGACATGTATTTGGATATTTCCCTTCCACTTAACAAAATAAATTGGATTCTTTATTTGACATACACGAATAGTGGAAGGGAACTCTCCGAAAAAAGAATGGATTATGGGAGTGTATGACTTGAACTATTGATTGGGCCATGCAGATATATGACTTCATCTTATCTGCCACATTTGAATTCACAATTAAATGTGTCTTTGTTCCAACCACGGCGCCAGTCCTCTACAGAGGATAGTCAGTCCGGTTCGCTTGAAGAAAATATTTTCTATGATCAGACTCGATCATATCCTGTGCATGAACAGGCTCCGTAATATCCAGTAAAATAAGTAAAATGATATAATCTAAATTATGTAACATGTATTTCATTAAACTTAATAGTATGGAAATGCATTCATTTCCTATGCATTGACTCAATTTATGATACTATCGGAGTTAAACAAGTAGATCTAAAGAAAAAGCGGGTTGTATTATATTAGTAACAAGTAAATCCTTTCTATGTCAAAAATTCCGAAAATTCTTTTTTTGAGGTATACCAGGCGAAAGGTTTGAGATCACCCAGAAAGAACTTTGGATTTTGAAAACTTACTTGGGTGAAAAGCATTTACTTAAAAATAAGAACTGAATTTTTTGCATTTACAATGGATAGTTGTAATTTCGAAAAAAAAACAATTAAATCCATTTTATTACATATTATTACATAGAATCATGATATATGAGTGACTAACATATAAAGAATTTCTATGTCTGCATTCAGTTTGTTTGATTCGTGCTCGAGCCGGATGATGCAAAATTATCATGTCCGGTTCTTTCGGAGGATGGATCTATAAGAATTCACCTATCCCAATAACAAAAAAACCTGATTTGACGGATCCTGTATTAAGAGCGAAATTGGCCAAAGGGATGGGTCATAATTATTATGGCGAACCCGCATGGCCTAACGATCTTTTATATATTTTTCCAGTAGTTATTCTGGGTACTATTGCCTGTAACGTAGGCTTAGCGGTTCTCGAACCATCAATGATTGGGGAACCCGCGGATCCGTTTGCAACTCCTTTGGAAATATTGCCCGAATGGTATTTTTTTCCCGTATTTCAAATACTTCGTACCGTACCCAATAAATTATTGGGCGTTCTTTTAATGGTTTCAGTACCCGCGGGATTATTAACAGTACCTTTTTTGGAAAATGTTAATAAGTTCCAAAACCCATTTCGGCGTCCAGTAGCAACAACCGTCTTTTTGATTGGTACCGTCGTGGCTCTTTGGTTGGGTATTGGAGCAACATTACCTATTGAAAAATCCCTAACGTTAGGGATTTTTTAAATTGATTCTATTGTCAAATAAAATATCATGACAGGTGTATTGTGTATCTAGGGAAAATTCACTTTGAAATGACTAATCCCTAGATCCATCTATTTCATTTTATACCTATTCTGAATATATTGATTTGTGCTAAAGATTCAAATTTAATATTGGAAGCTTTCTTTTTATAAATAAAAAAAAAATGAAAGATTCAAAAAAATCCAATGGATTTTCAATTTATACAAAATGATTTTCGATTTGTAAAATGTTTAATATATTTTTTAAATCTTCTACGCGAAAATGTTCAATTTTCATAAGGTCTTCTTGACTCTTATTCAAAAATTCAAATACTGTATGTATATTGGACTTTTTAAGACAATTATAGATCCGGGGAGGCAATTCTAATTGGTCAATAAAAATGGATTTCAATGTAATTTCTTTTTGAGTGTTCGTTAGTTTATCCTTAACGAATCTATCATGATCATGAAAAGTAAAAAGGGGCCAAGTCATTTTGTGTTGATTGTTTTCCAAATTGAAGTTTTCTTCTTCTGCATGTAAAAAAGGAATAAATAAATCAATCAAATTCCGGGAGGCTTCATAAAGTGCTTCCTTAGGAGTGAAACTTCCATTTGTCCATATTTCGAGAAATAGTATGTCTTGTTTTTCATTTCCATTCACATAAGAATGAATACTATAATTTGCATTTCTAACAGGCATGAATACAGCATCTATAGTATAACTTCCATCTTGAATGTTGTTTAGTGTTTTTATACGATATCCCCGCTTTCTCTCAATTTGTAATTCAATACACAAATTAATAGGTTCCGTTAGGTTAGCTATATGTTGTGTCTTATCAATGACTTCCACCGAAGGTGGTAAAATGATGTCTTGAGCAGTTACATATCCAGGACCTTTGAAAGAAATAGACGCCTCCCGAGTTCCATACAGATTACTTCTCAATACAATTTCTTTCAAATTCATTAAAATTTCATGTATTGATTCTTGAATACCTACTACGGTAGAATATTCATGTGGTATTTTCTCAGATTTTGCACGTGTGATACATGTTCCGTCTATTTCTCCGAGCAAAATTCTTCGCATTGCAATGCCTATTGTATCTGCTTGACCTTTCAGAAGTGGAGACAGAATAAAGCGTCCATAATAAAGACGCTTACTGTCTACCCTTGATTCAACACACTTCCACTGTAGTGTCTTAGTAGATACTTTTAGTTTTTCTCGAATCATAGTAATCTATTTTTATGAAACTCTTGATTTAATTGTTTATTTCTCTTGAAATCTTTTTCTTTCATATTTATTGTTAGTTTTACACACGTCTTTTTTTAGGAGCCCTACATCCATTATATGGTATAGGGGTTACATCCCGTATAACGTTTAATAGTATCCCACTTCGAACAATAACTCTTAATGCCGCATCTCTTCCTCGACCGGGACCCTTTATGCTGACGTCTGCTCGTTGCATGCCTTGATCGACTACTGTTCGAAGAGCATTTCCCGTTGCGGTTGTAGCGGCAAATGGTGTCCCCCTTCGTGTACCCTTGAATCCACATGAACCGGCGGAGGACCAAGAAATCACCCGACCTCCTACATCTGTAACAGTCACAATGGTATTATTGAAACTAGCTTGAATATAAATAACCCCCTTTGGTATTTTACGCGGATGCTTACGCGAACCAATACGTCCAGTTTTCCGTGAACCAAGTTTTGGTATAGATTTTGCCATTTTTTTTTTATTTAAAAAAAAAGATAAGTCCGAAATATATGGATATATCCATTTCCTGTCAAAAAGGATTCTTTACTATTTTCTAACTAGTTATTCTATTGTATTCTATAATTCGATTAATATAGAATACCCTTTTTTCAAATATTAAGCAATAAGCAATTCTATTTATTCGAATACTTATAACTATAGACTAGATTCGAATATAGAATCTAAATTTTTCGATTTGTATGATTTAGTATTTAAGAAAAGGGCTTTCCATTAATAAGATTTTGAATTCTATTCAAAATCTTATTAATGGAAAGCCCTTAATTTATATTAATTTAATATTTTATATTAATTTAATATTATCCTTGTCGTTGTTTATGTTTTGGATTCGAACAAATTACTATAAGTCGACCTCGCCTACGGATCAATCGACATTTTGCACAAATTTTACGAACAGAGGCCGCTACTTTCATATTTTTAACTCCTTAGAAATTAAATTGAATACCAAATTTATATATTGTAAGAAAATGGGGTTTCCTTACATTTTGAACTTAAAATTGTTCCTCCTAAAAAATATTTTCAAGTTATAAAAGAGTCGGGTGGTCGTCGTCATCGACGTCCCCAAGAATAGAAACCCTATCAATCAATAGGGCCAAAATCTTCATCAATCTCTTCCAAAATCAAAATCTGCCGACCGGCATTTCGAGAATAATGTTGATACAATAAACTGTGTACAAATTCTCGATCATATTGCATATATCCTACAACAAAATATGAATCTGAGGTGGCTGCTGAGCTCACCTTTATAAATAAGCCCTCATACTTAAGGTCTTTGTCTATTTCTGCTAGAAAATCGTCTGCGTGTTCCGAAATCGGAATATAGAAGGTTACCAAATGTAAGGTAATCATAGAGAAATATCCTTGGGTGTTTTTTTTTTTCTCTTGAAATTCAATTTACCTAAAGCAACCTGCAACGTTGCAGGTTGCTTTAGGTAAATTGATAGATTCAATAAAATTAAGCGAAGTACCCACCATGATCGTCATCGTCACTAGGACCAGCCAAAATAACAACATCCAAAGGGCCCCAATTGGGATCCAGAAGCGCACCAAACAAAATATTCATATGGGCTTCTAAATAAAAGCGATACAATAAAAATCGTGTTTCTCTTCGATTATATTGCGAATACATTCGGATAAAATAGAATTCTGCGGAGGGTTCTACTGGGTCTCTAACTATAAATTTGGAGTCGTCATCCTGAAATTCTTTTTTCATGACTTTCATAAAATCGTCTGTGTGTTTCGTAATCGGAAGAAGTAATTTTACCATATTAAGCATATTATCTCACCTCCTATTTTTTCTAATCGAGCCTGTCGATCGGTGATTATACCCCTAGAAGTAGAAAGAATTACAATCCCTATTCCTCCCAAAACTTTTGGGATTTTGGGATAGTTAGAATATATTCGTAGACCGGGCGTACTAATCTGTTTAAAATTTAAACAACTTTTAAAAGGATATGATCCTTTATTATTTCTTCTATACTTTAGAGTTAAAACTAAAAACTTTTTGTTGCTTTCTCGATGTTTTCTGACGTTTTCAAGAAAACCCTGTCGTAAAAGAATTTGAACAATGTTTTCGTTCATCTTAGTGAACGGTATTGGAATAATTCTTTTTCTATTCATGTCCGCATTGCGTAACAATGTGAACATATTTCCGATCATATCTTTGTTCATGATAGCCTCCTGTAATTATGTTTTTTTATGCTATTAGGTGGAAGATAATAGGGTTTTCTTTCTAAGATAACGGAGCTGTTTTTTTTTTTTTATTTATAAGAGGTAGAATAACCCGGTTGAAGAGAGTATATATTTCATTTTTATTTTAATATTTTTCTCGAAAATAAACAAATGAAAGGCTTTTATTCTGTACATGTTAAATCATGAATTAGTACATGGAATCTCCAATAACCCTTGATGTATGTATCCTTAGGTCTATGTGTGTATATGGACCATAGATCCTGTTCATGGATATTTATGTATGGATCCCCTTTATATTTATATAATATATATATAAATCCTACTACCGATTCATGGGGATACTCCATCAAATATCAAGTATAACGTATTATATCAGATTATAGCACCTCGGGTGCGAGTGAAATTATTTTAGTAAAATTTAACTGTCTCAATTCTCGGGCTATTGCGGAAAAAATTCGAGTTCCTTTTGGATTTCCCTGTTTATCAATGAGAACGGCTGCATTATCATCATATTTTATTATTATACCATTATGACGTTTTAGTTCTTTAGAGGTACGTACAATTACAGCTCTGATGACTTGAGATCTTTCTAACGATGAATTTGGCACTGCTTTTTTGATTACAGCGACAATAATGTCACCCATATAAGCATACCGTCGATTACTAGCTCCTATGATTCTAATACACATCAATTCGCGCGCTCCGCTATTATCGGCTACATTTAAATAGGTTTGAGGTTGAATCATATCCTTTTTTCTTATCTTTCAGTCAAAAAGTTGAAATAAAAAAAATATTGTGTGTTCAAAAAAAAAAAGAAACGGAGAATTTCCTTTTTTCATACTAACATTCGTTCTAATGATTATTTGGAAAAAATGAATTGAGTTCGTATAGGCATTTTGGATGCCGCTATTGAAATCGCCTTTCTAGCGATATTTTCTGGGACCCCTCCCATTTCATAAAGTATTTTTCCGGGTTTAACAACAGCTACCCAATATTCAGGCGATCCTTTTCCCGAACCCATACGCGTTTCGGTAGGTCTTACTGTAACTGGTTTGTCTGGAAATATGCAGACCCATATTTGTCCACCCCGGCGAACATTTCGTGACATTGCCCGTCGACCCGCTTCTAGTTGTCTAGATGTGATCCAAGCGGGCTCAAGTGCCTGAAGAGCATATTTTCCGAAGCAAATTTTATTACCGCGAGAGGCGTTTCCTTTTAATTTCCCTCTATGATGTTTGCGGAATCTCGTTCTTTTTGGGTTATAGTTGATGGTTATTTCTCAATTCCATCTCTATTACAGAACCGTACATGAGATTTTCACCTCATACGGCTCCTCGCAAATAAATCGATTGAAAAATCTGGAACCGAAAAAAGAATAATAATTAAAATAATATACACTAATATACATATTTTTTTCTAAAATAGAAAATGAAATAGAATCGCGGGATTTTCGCGGGCGAATATTGACTCTCTGATTATAAATTGAAGATGTAATGTTGGGTTCGTCCACAACTCCTCAAAAAACCATGAATTTTTAGTTTCTTCCGCCATCCCATCTAATGAATCAGTAAGATTTCTAATTTTCATGGAATCTTTTGTATTCACAGGTTCCGTCGTTCCCATCGCTTTTCAATTTATGGTTAGGTCTAAATTCTACAATGGAGCTGCTTTAATAAGATTAATAAGATTTTGTTTTTTTTTTATTCTTTTTTGTTGAATCAACCCTCTCAGTTTTCTTGATTCGTGGCTCTTTATTCGTTTATTCTAATATTCATCCATATATGGATGAATTTTGAATATTGATGCTTTATTACACTACTTTTTATGAGATGACCAATAGACCTTTACATAGTAGAATTCTATATCATTAATATCCTTTTTCTAGCTTTCTTTCACCCCTTCATTTATCTGTATATTCTTATTGCTTTACAACTAATAATTTTATTTTTTTATTTCAGTTGCTATAATTATATCACCACATAGATCCTTATTTTGATTTTCTATTTTCGGCAGTTCTTTCTATCCAGATAATGGGAAGCGATGAGTAGGTTTTTTATAGTAATGAATTCTACGAATTTTTGTAGAAATTGAAACACTCAAAAAAAACCAACGAGTCACACACTAAGCATAGCAACTCCTTCATTCTAAAATGATTCATTAATTTTTTTTTATTCAATCTTCCAAATTTTGTAATTTCTTCAACGTAAAGTATTTCAAATTGTCATTTTTTGTTTTAAAAAAAGATGCAACGTTATAAGGGAAAGTTGATTAGTCGTTGTTTAGAAGTTTTGAAATATCCAGATTTTGACTCCGAATACCCCAAACAAAGTTACAAGTGGAACGGAACAAAAATCCATTGGAGCTCGAATGGTTTGTAGAGGAACCCTACCTTCTCTCGTCCATTCGACACGTGCAATTTCTTTTCCTTCCATACGTCCCGCAATTTTTATTTGAACTCCTTTTGTATCTGCCTGTTCAGCTAATTCAATACCTTTTTGCATTGCTTTACGAAACGAAATTCGATTCCGTAATAGTTCGCTTAAAAATTCTGCAACAATTTTAGCGTCTCTATAAAGATAAGGACTTGGAAGTTTTGTAATTTCAAGGTCGAGTTCTCGGTTCCCACAAGTTACTTTTTTTTGCACTTGAGTCTTTAATTGTTCGACTCTTAGATCCTTAACCTTTTCTTTTAAGGAGTCTGGAAGTCCCATATAGATTATCACTTTAATCAGATCGATTCTTTTTTGAATCTTTATTCGTCCCATTCCATAGCCAGAGATATCGGTCTCGAATTCACAGGATTCGGGTACCGTTTTTTGTATAAAATTATTGATACAATATCGTATAATTTTATCTTCTTTTACATTCTCGGAATACATTTTTGGTTTTGCAAACCAAATAGAATAATGACTTTGAGTTGCACCAAGTCGGAAAACAAGCGGATGTATTTTTTGGCCCATAACCACCACTCGGTATCTTTTTGTTTATCCATAATTATATTTTTTTTTATTAAACTTTCTATATCTTTATTTCTTTTTCTGTTGCAGAATAATACAATTCTTTTTATTCTGCAACAGATTGAGTAATTTATTAATTAATCCGAATCCTCATAATGTTCATTTTTATCAATGATGATTGCGAAAAGTATCCTAAAATGAATGGGAAAATTCACTTCAATGATGATTGTGACCTGTATTTTTAAATATATGGTAAAAAAATATAGGTCCAAGGGTAAATTGAGAAATATATTTTTTCTCATTTTTTGGATACCCTCCCAAGTTTTCGAGTAGGTGAAAATTCTCCTAATTTATGGCCTACCATACGATCTGTTATATAAATAGGTAAATGCTCTTTTCCATTATGGATAGCAATGGTATGCCCAATCATTGTAGGTATAATGGTAGATGTTCTGGACCAAGTTTTTATTAACTCCTTTTCTCCTTTTGTGTTAAGCTTCTTTATTTTTCTTAATAAATGATTGGCTACAAAAGGATTTTTTGTTCGTGAACGTGTCATAGTTAATTATTCCTCCTATAATAACTAAAAAAGTTAATTTTGTTCTCTTATATTTCCAATTCTAAAATATAGAATCTCTAAAAAAAGAAAATCCTATAATGTCCCAGTAAATTGCTATTTTCTTTTGTAAAGACGAAGAAACAAATTCTATTTTATCTACGCTTACGCTCGACTATTTACTACGGCGACGAAGAATCAAATTATCACTATATTGATTCGTTTTTCTAGTTCTTCTTCCAAGTGCAGGATAACCCCAAGGAGTTGAGGGTTTTTTTCTACCAATTGGGGCCCTCCCTTCACCACCCCCATGTGGATGGTCTACAGGGTTCATAACGACCCCTCTTACTACAGGACGCTTGCCTCGCCAACGTTTAGCTCCGGCTCTGCCCAAACTTTTCTGGTTTACCCCAACATTCCCTACTTGTCCAACTGTTGCTGAGCAGTTTTTGGATATCAAACGGACCTCGCCAGAAGGTAATTTTAATGTTGCTGATTTACCTTCTTTTGCAATCAGTTTCGCTACAGCACCCGCTGCTCTAGCTAATTGTCCACCCTTTCCAAGTGTTATTTCTATGTTATGTATGGCCGTGCCTAACGGCATATCGGTTGAAGTAGATTCTTATCAAAACCCCTTCCCAAACTGTACAAGCTTCTTCCAAAGCATACGGCTTTCTGGATGTAGATTCTAATATCTATACAGCTGCATCTTATATATCGTTTATTTCGTAGATTATAAATGACATAACGAAGTACCATACCACATGAGTGGATATATATTATACGAATCCAAATCTTCCGAATGACTCATGTTATGATCTTCTACATCCTAGGTCTTTCTGTTCCGTTCCTTCATCTGGCTTATGTTCTTCATGTAGCATTCAGACCGAATGACTCTATGAAATTACGTTGCTACTTACACCTAGTACGGGTAACGTAGGAGACATTTCTATTTTTTCCCGGGGGAATCCTTAGAATTACCACTGCTTCGCTTTCAATTTGTCCTTGACCATCAAATGAAATGTGAATAATCCGGATCTTCCCCTTATTTGTTTGAAACGAGGAGCGCTTCGTGTTCTGTCGGTGCTTGAAACAATTTTGTCTTCTCCATATTACTATATCTCTAGGGTCAATAATGGTATATTAGCAACTACTGAACTCAATCACTTGCTGCCGTTACTCTTCAGTTTTCTGTTGAAGTCTATCCTGTAGAGGTACTCCAATTGGATAAGAGATCGATTTCTAGGTTTCGCCATAAACCTAATTGGTTACTTCCAATTACGTAAATCAATAGTTCAAACCGCACTCAAAGGTAGGGCATTTCCCATTTTTATAGGAACTTCTGTACCATAAACAATGGTATCTCCAATTATAGCCCCTCTGGGGTGTAAAATATATCTTTTCTCACCATCCCCATAGTGTATGAGACAAATGTGTGCATTTCGATTAGGGTCATATTCTATAGTTATGATTCTACCATATATGTCTTTTTCATTGCGTCGAAAATCAATTTTACGGTATAGACGCTTATGACCTCCCCCTCTATGCCCTGCGGTAATAATTCCTCTGGCATTACGCCCTTTACAACAATGATGTTGTCCAGAAATCAAACGATTTCGTGAATTGGATTTCACTTGACTGTTTAAGGCTCCATTGCGTGTGCTCGGGCTCGAAGTTTTATGTATCGCCATGTTATTAATTGTTTAAGTTCTTTTCTTTCTAACTAAGAGGTGGAATAGAATAACCCGATTCTAAGGAATCGAATAAGCCGGTTCAAGCATAATGATCATACGTTTGTAATGCATTGTATGTCCCATAATAGGTCGCATTCTTCTACCGTTTCTTGGGAGTCCATCGTCCATTGATACAGATCAAATGTTATTATAACTATTCTAACATAATTGGATTGAATCGACCACACCTTTGTTATTGATGGATGATGAGATTCCATTGATATTGATACGGATCCAATCGTTTTTTTTTTGAAAAGAAGATAAAGAATGAATATAGTCAATATAATTCAGATAATCATGTAGCTGTATTTACAAATTTCATTCTGTAACAAAAATCGAGTGGGGGATATTTCTATGGGGATGCATCCAGTAGGAATTGAACCCACGACTTCGCCAATTATGAGTTGGGTGCTTTAACCACTCAGCCATGGATGCTTCGAGGAAACCCTCCGACTTCATCACTAACCCAATTTCAATTGAAGTCAAATCTTTTGGATAAATCAATTTCTCCATGTATGTATCCTTTATCTAATACATACATAGAGAAATTGATTAAAGATAAGATAGATATATATCTATAGATTTCGACTTTTTTATTGATCACTCCTAATAGATATCAAATACATCTCTGCACAAATCGAATTGATATAGAAAGTATCAATTAGAATAAAAAAATGCGGATATAGTTGAATGGTATAATTTCTCTTTGCCAAGGAGAAGACGCGGGTTCAATTCCCGCTATCCGCCGTTACTTCTGTATTGAATAGTATATTTCTTTATATTATCAAATATATATATAAGTGAATTTCCATTTTTATCCAAAATGGTGCGGAGACAGGATTTGAACCCGTAACCTCAAGGTTATGAGCCTTGCGAGCTACCAAGTTGCTCCACTCCGCCATGCCATAAGAAGAACAATTGACAATTAATGGAAAACAGAGATTGAATTTGCCTGCCGCCCCTCCACCATATCTGTACAAATAGAATAAACCATTTATACGGAATGGTCAAGGGACCGTCCTATGATCGCAGATCATCAAAAAGAATAAAAAAATGAAGAGAATTTTTTATTCTTACCAACTCGATCTTGTTGCACCGGGCAACAAACATTGGTGAACCATTTCACGAAGTGCGTGTCTAGATAATCCAAAGTGTCGATAATTACCTCGTGATCTTCCAGTCGCAAAACAACGTCGATGAAGACGTGTAGGTGCACTATTACGCGGTAGTGCTTCGAACTTTGCCTTAATTTCCCATTTCTCACTTAACGACTGAGCTTTGCTCATTTCTTTTTTTGGAGATCGTCGAATCAAATGATATTTTTTTTCCAATTTTTGCCTCTTCTTCTCCCTGGCAATGCTACTTTTCTTTGCCATTATGATGATGATTCATTTCCTATTAGTATCAATGATAGAAATAAGTCGGATCCTAGATGTAGAAATAGAAGAAGCACCTTCTTCATACAAAGAGATTCAATTTTTGGAGATACAATAAAGAATGAAATTAACCAAATTTACCTGATGTAGAGGCAATCAAGAAAGCTGCATAAGTAAATATATAACCTACCGAAAAGTGGACTAATCCAACCAATCTTGCTTGGACAATCGAAAGAGCCACAGGTTTATCTCTCCATCGAATCAAATTCGCCAAAGGTGTGCGTTCATGAGCCCATGCTAAAGTTTCAATCAATTCCTGCCAATATCCGCGCCATGAGATTAAGAACATAAATCCAGTAGCCCAAACAAGATGTCCAAATAAGAACATCCACGCCCAGACTGATAAACTATTCATACCAAAGGGGTTATATCCATTGATAAGTTGTGAAGAATTTAACCATAGATAATCTCTTAACCATCCCATCAAATAGGTTGAAGATTCATTAAATTGTGAAACATTACCTTGCCATAATGTAATGTGCTTCCAATGCCAATAAAAAGTAACCCATCCAATGGTATTTAACATCCAGAAAACTGCCAAATAAAATGCGTCCCAAGCAGAAATATCACAAGTACCACCTCGTCCCGGACCGTCGCAAGGAAAACTATAACCAAAATCCTTTTTATCCGGCATTAACTTGGAACCACGTGCATCTAAAGCACCTTTTACTAAGATCAATGTAGTTGTATGTAAACCAAGAGCAATAGCATGATGAACCAAGAAGTCTCCAGGCCCGATTGTTAAGAATAGAGAATTACGATTCTCATTAATAGCATTTAACCAACCCGGCAACCATATGCTTCGCCCCGCATTGAGCGCCGGACTATTCGTTGAAGATAAAAGTACATCGAAACCATATGAAGTTTTACCGTGAGCAGATTGTATCCATTGGGCAAATATGGGTTCGATCAAGATTTGTTTCTCCGGAGTGCCAAAAGCAAGCATGACATCATTATGGACATAAAGTCCCAAAGTATGGAACCCCAGAAATAGGCTGGCCCAACTTAAATGGGATATGATAGCTTCTTTGTGCTCTAACATTCTTGCCAATACATTATCCTCATTCTGTTCGGGATTGTAATCTCTAATAAAAAAGATAGCTCCATGAGCAAAAGCCCCCGTCATAATAAATCCTGCAATGTATTGATGATGAGTATATAACGCAGCTTGAGTAGTAAAGTCTTGTGCTATAAACGCATAAGCAGGTAACGAATACATGTGTTGAGCTACCAAAGAAGTAATGACCCCTAACGAGGCTAGAGCAAGGCCTAATTGAAAATGAATTGAATTATTGATTGTGTCATAAAGACCCTTATGTCCACGCCCCAATCTACCCCCCGGAGAGAATATGCGCTTCTAAAATATCTTTTATACTGTGCCCAATACCGAAGTTAGTTCTATACATATGACCAGCAATTAGAAAAAGAATTGCAATAGCTAAATGATGATGGGCCATATCGGTAAGCCATAAACTTTGCGTTTGAGGATGGAATCCCCCGAGAAGTGTTAGAATGGCAGTTCCCGCGCCTTGCGAAGTACTAAATAAATGATTACTAGAATCGGGGTTTTGAGCATAAAGATTCCACTGACCTGTAAAAAATGGCCCTAATCCTTGAGGATGAGGCAATACACTTAAGAAATTATTCCATCGAACATATTCTCCTCTGGATCCTGGAATAGCCACATGGACTAAATGCCCTGCCCAAGCTAAGGAACTGACTCCAAATAGTCCTGACAAATGATGATTGAGGCGGGATTCGGCATTTTTAAACCACGAAACGCTCGGTTTCCATTTCGGTTGTAGGTGTAACCAGCCCGCTAATAAGGATATGAAAGAAAGAAATAATAGAAAAATAGCTCCAGTATAAAGATCCTCATTAGTACGTAAACCAATTGTATACCACCACTGATAAACACCGGAATAGGCAATATTCACTGGGCCAAGCGCACCCCCTCGCGTAAAAGCTTCTACAGCCGGTTGACCAAAATGGGGATCCCAAATTGCATGAGCAATAGGTCTTACATGTAAAGGATCCTGTACCCATGCCTCAAAATTTCCTTGCCAAGCTACATGGAAGAGATTCCCGGAAGTCCACAGAAAAATGATTGCTAATTGTCCGAAATGAGAAGCAAAAATATTCTGATAAAGACGTTCCTCAGTAATATCATCATGACTCTCGAAGTCATGTGCGGTAGCAATACCAAACCAAATACGACGAGTAGTGGGGTCCTGAACTAAGCCTTGGCTAAACCTTGGAAATCTTAATGCCATAATGCTTTTCAAATCCTCCTAGCCATTATCCTACTGCAATAATTCTTGCTAAGAAGAATGCCCACGTTGTGGCAATTCCACCCAGAAGGTAATGTGTTACTCCTACAGCACGTCCCTGTACAATGCTTAAGGCTCTAGGCTGAGTAGCAGGAGCAACTTTTAATTTATTATGAGCCCAAACGATGGATTCAATAAGTTCTTGCCAATAACCACGCCCGCTGAATAGAAACATTAAACTAAAAGCCCATACAAAATGGGCGCCTAAGAAAAAAAGACCATATGCAGATAATGAGGAACCATAAGACTGAATTACCTGGGATGCCTGCGCCCATAAGAAATCGCGAAGCCACCCATTAATGGTAATCGAACTCTGCGCAAAGTTTCCTCCTGTGATATGAGTTATTACTCCTTGATCATTTATACTTCCCCAAACATCTGATTGCATTTTCCAACTGAAATGGAATATTACTACAGAAATTGCATTGTACATCCAAAATAATCCTAGGAAGACATGATCCCAAGCGGATACTTGGCATGTCCCCCCTCTTCCCGGGCCATCACAAGGGAACCGAAAACCAAGATTTGCTTTATCCGGTATCAAGCGTGAGCTACGAGCAAATAGAACACCTTTTAGGAGTATCAATACCGTCACATGAATTGTAAATGCATGAATATGATGTACCAAAAAATCTGCGGTTCCTAATGGAATAGGTAACAAAGCTACTTTGCCGCCCACTGCCACTAAATCACCACCGCCCCAAGTCAAACTGGTGCTTGTTGTTGCACCAGGGGCTGTTGTGCCAGGTGCTAAAGCATGGGTATTTTGTATCCATTGAGCAAAGACAGGTTGTAATTGTATAGCGGTATCTGAAAACATATCTTGAGGGCGCCCTAAAGCACTCATGGTATCATTATGAATATACAACCCAAAACTGTGAAAACCTAAAAATATACACACCCAGTTGAGATGTGATATGATTGCATCACGATGTCTAAGAACACGATCTAATAGATCGTTGTATCGAGTAGTTGGATCATAGTCTCTTACCATAAAAATGGCTGCATGTGCAGCAGCACCAACTATGAGAAAGCCCCCAATCCACATGTGATGTGTGAACAATGACAGTTGTGTACCATAATCAGTAGCTAGGTATGGATAAGGAGGCATAGCATACATATGGTGAGCTACAATAATGGTCAAAGAGCCTAACATAGCTAGGTTAATAGATAATTGAGCATGCCATGACGTTGTTAGGATCTCATATAGCCCTTTATGACCCTGGCCTGTAAATGGACCTTTATGGGCTTCTAAAATATCTTTTATACCATGACCAATACCCCAGTTAGTTCTATACATATGACCCGCAATGAGAAAAAGAATTGCAATAGCTAAATGATGATGTGCAATATCAGTAAGCCATAGACCACCAGTTAGTGGGTCTAATCCTCCACGAAAAGTAAGAAAGTCCGCATATTTTGACCAATTCAAGGTAAAAAATGGGGTTGCTCCCTCAGCAAAACTTGGATAAAGTTGAGCCAAAAGATCCCGATTCAAGATAAATTCATGAGGAAGTGGGATCTCTTTGGGATCTACTCCAGCATTTAGAAATTGGTTAATTGGTAAAGATACATGTACTTGATGCCCCGCCCAAGAAAGAGACCCAAGTCCTAGTAGACCTGCCAAATGGTGATTCAACATGGATTCTACATCTTGAAACCAAGCCAATTTTGGAGCAGCTTTGTGATAATGAAACCAACCAGCAAAAAGCATTAAGGCTGCAAAGACCAACGCACCGATTGCAGTACAATAGAGTTGTAATTCACTAGTTATTCCAGATGCTCGCCAAATCTGAAAAAAACCGGAGGTTATTTGTATTCCCCGGAAACCTCCCCCTACATCACCATTCAATATTTCTTGGCCTACTATTGGCCAAACCACCTGGGCACTAGGTCGAATGTGAGTAGGATCATTTAGCCATGCTTCATAATTTGAAAAACGAGCACCATGGAAATACATGCCACTCAGCCAAAGAAAGATAATGGAGAGTTGACCGAAATGAGCACTAAATACTTTTCGGGAAATCTCCTCTAAATCACTAGTATGGCTATCGAAATCATGAGCATCAGCATGTAGGTTCCAGATCCAAGTAGTAGTATCAGGTCCCTTAGCTATTGTTCTTGAGAAATGACCAGGTTTTGCCCATTGCTCGAAAGAAGTTTTTATGGGATCCCTATCTACCAAAATTTTGACTTTTGGTTCCGGCGAACGAATAATCATTGAGTCCTCCTCTTTCCGGACAACACATACAAAGAGACCCGCCAACATAAAACATAATTCGTGAACTTATGAGAAATGTTTATATTGAATATCTTTCTCTTCTATCTCCCATCTATTCCATATTTTCTTGAGTTATTCACTAGAACAATTAGGATCCGGAAGTGAATCCGGGGCAAGTGTTCGGATCCATTATGACATAGCAGTGAGGCGCTCAACGGACCCTTTTATTTGATTGATGGGGACAATAAACTATCAAAAATTCAATATATATAATGGATTTTCTATATATTTTATTCTCTATTAGAGAATAAAATATAGACAATAATATTTGAATTAGAATAAAAAAAAGAAAATAATAAAAAGACTGTTCTTATTCAAAACGCCCTGTGATCTTCAACCAATTCTGTGCCTCAATATAATTACCAGGGGTAAGGGCTATAGCTTGTTTCCAATATTCAGCAGCTTGATCAAACCAAGATTCTCCAATTTCAGAATCTCCCTGTCGAATGGCCTGTTCTCCGCGGTCGGAATAGGGGAGTAAAATCCTTCCCTTAGAACCGTACTTGAGAGTTTCCTGACTCATACGGCTCAACAGTCAATTCTTTTGATCTTCCATTTTTTCTGGAGTTAATAACAAGAAAAGAGGTTAATTACATGAGTTTAAAACTTGAATTTGGATTAATAATTCAATTGAATCCTTTGTTTTTAGTTTTATCTTTTCTCCTACCTTCTGAAGAAGAAGGCATCGACATTAATACTAACGCTCTTATTTGAATTTTCTCAAAGGTAACTATCTCGAGTTCATATATCATTTCATATATAATATATCTATTTCTATAGAATCTGTGAGAAAGACTTTTCTTCATAAGAAAAGACTTACTATCTTTGGGATCTGATACTACACCGCTGCTCAAAACCTTCGGGGATCAACTTTATTACATAAGTTGATTTCGAATCTATCATCATATAAGTAAGCAGTTCTGGTTGTATCGGCCAAAAACCTTGTTAATTGATCTTTACGGTGCTTCCTTTATCAATTAGATCTTTTATCCATAGAAAAAAGTATCTAGGCATATATATATTCTATTTCTTCATATTTTTACTTCTATGAATATGAAGTTTCTTTCTTTGCTACAGCTCATAAAAATCGTTGTTTCGAACGATATATATGTAGAAAGCCTATTTTTTTTGTCTAGTATTTATGACTATTAGTGGAGGTTCTTTTCTTTTTTCTTTCTATAGTGGAGATAGTCGCACGTAATGACAGATCACGGCCATATTGTTAAAAGCTTGAGGTAAGAAAGGGTTTCGTTCGAGTGCCCGAAAATAGTATTCCAAAGCTTTTGTATGTTCTCCGTTACTTGTGTGGATAAGGCCGATGTTATAAAGTATATAACTTCGATCATAGGGATCAATTTCCAGTCGCATCGCCTCATAATAATTCTGTAAAGCTTCCGCATAATTTCCTTCAGATTGAGCCGACATCCGTTACGGTCGTCATTCGGTTCAAAGAATCTCCGTTCCAGAACCGTACGTGAGATTGTCATCTCATACGGCTCCTCCTTTATGTGGATAATGAGAAACATCCATGGAATCAAAAAAGATTGCAATATTCTCATTATCAACTGAGCGGGACTAGTGTTTTTACACGAAATCTCTAGCCAACCTTTCTGTAAAGGATCTTTTATTAACATTTAGTAAGTTATTACTGGATAAATCAATCGTAACTTCAACAATTTATTTGTCCTCAACGCCGCTTAATTTCCCGGAATTAGTCACTTCAACAGTCTTTGATGGTTATATGGGTATCCAAAATACGAACGAGATGGATGTTTGTTGTCCCAACCATTCTAGTTAGTCCCGATCCCGATAAGAAAGGAAGGATTTTTTTTACAAATTTTTCTCCTGTTGTTGATTCCCTAGCGTAGTGCTTCTTCCCCCATGCCGCCTATTTGTACTAGTGGAGTAGGATTCACCTAACCCCATAAATAGGTATATATAGGTATAACCTTTCGCTTAATACTATAAACCTAAAATTGAAGCATATTGAGGCTGCATTAATCGGGAATACACGACAGAAGGGATTAATCGTTTTATTTCCAAACTTCACCTTCAGCAAGCGTCGGTTTTTTTTGATTTGTCTCTGAAGAATGTATCTTTCTCCTAAGACTGAGATCGGTAAAAAAAAAAAATAATCAAATCGCACCATCTCTGTAATAAGTGAATGCCTCTTTTTCTCCAGAAGTTGTGGGAATTATTCGTAATAAGATATTGGCTACAATGGTAAAGGTCTTATCAATAAAATTTCCATTTATCCGAGATCTAGTCATAGGTAGCAATCCATTCTATAATTTCATTTTTTATCGCGTGATAAAATAATTCCCCAAACAAAGGAATTGTACAATACAGTACGAAATAACGTAAAAATGGACTTATTAATCAAATTACTTTATTCTACGGTAGGCTTTGAAGTTGAAGTAGAATTTTTTTTTTTTTAGTTTCAATTGATTGTATTGTGTGCGCTTACGCAAATGGGATATAAATGCCTCACTATTCACTCGATTTAGGGACATAATCATTATGTAGGAGAGATGGCCGAGTGGTTCAAGGCGTAGCATTGGAACTGCTATGTAGGCTTTTTGTTTACCGAGGGTTCGAATCCCTCTCTTTCCGCACCCTTACCAAGTTCATCAATGTTACTGACGTCAATGTTTTAAATAATATATAGATAAAATTATTGCAACTTTTATATGCATTCTCTATTCCTAATTTGTTTCTGTAATATAGAAAATTGTGCATAAAGTGGGCAAGGAATAACAATTTTGCTACACCCACTTCTATACACGAATGGGGGGGGAAAATACTCGGATCAAAATTCTTGTTATTTTAACGAGGTTTAAGTCTGACGAGAATAATATTCTACAACCAGCAATTCATTAATTTTCAAACCAACCCATTTACTATCTATTATTTGATTGACTAATCCTTTATATTGGTCTGGATGAAGAGTCAAATGGGTTGGCACTCTTTTGCGGGGGGCTGATTTAAGAGAATTTTGAATTATAGTTCTCGATTTTTGTTCATCCTTGGCTGTAATAATATCTTTAGGTTTACAACGATAACTTGGTATATCTACTATACGACCATTAACTAAAACATGTCTGTGGTTAACTAATTGACGGGCTTCAGGAATAGTCGCAGCCATACCCAATCGAAAAAGTATGTTATCTAAGCGCATTTCTAGTAATTGGAGTAAAACCTGGCCGGTTGACCCTTTCGCTTTTCCAGCGATACGAACGTATTTAAGCAATTGTCGTTCTGTAAGACCATAATGAAAACGCAATTTTTGTTTTTCTTCTAAACGAATACGATATTGAGATTTTTTACTGGAGAGCGATTCTTCGCTTCCAACTCTTCTAACTGGAAGCTCTTTTCTGGTTAGTCCTGGTAAAGCCCCCAGACGGCGTATTTTTTTGAAACGAGGCCCTCTGTAACGTGACATAAACACTCCTTTTTAAAATGGAAAATCTCATAAAGAAAAATCAAAACTAAACTAAATGACAAATATGATATTATAAATGAAGTGAAATCTACTTCAAGTATTGTACTATTAAAGTATTGTACTACTGTAGTACAAAGAAGAATTAGAAGGATTCTATCAGTATCCGAATGGAATTCTATTCTATCGATATAGAAATAAAAAAGAAATAAAAAAAGCCGGCTATCGGAATCGAACCGATGACCCTCGCATTACAAATGCGATGCTCTAACCTCTGAGCTAAGCGGGCTCTCAGAACACAAATTGTGCATTTATCAGAATTCTTTCCTAAACTACTGGGATCCTAGTTATTAACTATTTCATATTAGCTCTTCATAACACAATTACTATATCATAACATAATCAAATAAATACAAAAAAAGATAGAATATCCCATATTTATTTGATATTCTAGTATATAGAATATGATACAAATCGGAATCATTTAAAAATACGAATCCAAATTATTTTCATTACCAATTACCTAGAATACTCTTTTTATCCATTTATCTAATAATTAATAATTTATCCAATATTTTTGGATCCATAAAAAAAGAATTGGATAAAAAATAATTTTCATCCATATCATATAGTAAGATTCTCTTTTTTTTTTTAGTTTTGAATTCCATTTTGGAATATTTGGATTCTTCCAATTTCTATTATTTATCTATTTCGATTATTAATAATTCATATTTATTATATGTATTTATCCCGATCCTTATTATTTTTATTTATATAATTTGAATTATGAAAAGTAGAATGGAATTCGATAGGAAGATTATTTCTATGTATATCTTCTTTATATATTCTTTAATATTCTAGAATACTTTCTATTTCATTCTATCTAGATTAATAGATAGAATATATCTATAGAAAATAGTAAAGAGTATATAGAATATTATCTTTAATATAAAAAAATATTACTATAAATAAATATTTTAAGATATATATAATATTCTTTCTTAATATTATTTTATTGAATTCAATAATGACTAATTAGATTACAGTTATTTATATTCAATAATGATTATGCATTAAGATGAAATATGTATAATGTATTTTATACATATAATATAAAAATATGGATTTATACATATCCATTTGAATTCTAAAAAATTGGATGGATTATCCAAAGAAATTGGATTGGATAAGTAATGAAAAATTAGATCCTTCTATTGAATTTCTAACTGAATATCGAAATCTAAATTAATAAATAGATTTTTATTATTTTCGTTATAAGGTCTGTATCGGTCTGCTCGAAGGAAAAAAAGAATCGAACGTTAGAGTATTCGAAATTCTATCAAAAAAGAATAGAAGGGGTACATCTAAAATAGAGATATATGTAGTATATATCTCTGTATATTGAATTGCGAATACAGAGATAATAGAATCATTTCTGATTCGAGTAAATACGGGTATCTGATATAGATGAAAGAAAATCTATCAACAAAAAACAAATAGAAGGAAATTTTAATTTTCCCAACCCAATATGGGAGTAGATTTCAACAAATAAATTCAACAGTTCCAGCATATAATTCTCAGAATACAAATGAAAAAACATCCTAATGCGATATGATATCAATCTCAAAGAAAAAACGGGGGATATGGCGAAATTGGTAGACGCTACGGACTTAATTGGATTGAGCCTTGGTATGGAAACTTACCAAGTGAAAACTTTCAAATTCAGCGAAACCCTGGAATTCAAAATGGGCAATCCTGAGCCAAATCCTTCTTTCCGAAAACAAATAAAAGTTCAGAAAGTGAAAATAAAAAAAGGATAGGTGCAGAGACTCAATGGAAGTTGTTCTAACAAATGGAGTTGACAACATTCAATTGATTAATGAAGATTTCTAACTTCTATTTGTAAATATTTGGATTCTATCACAATTGAAACATTAGAATCAAATCAATTACAACTGGAAGAAAAAATCAATGAATAGAATATTCATTGCTCAAATCAGTCACTCCAACATAATCTGATGGATCAGTTGAATAACTTATTAATCAGACGAGAATAAAGATAGAGTCCCATTCTACATGTCAATACCGACATCAATGAAATTTTGAGTAAGAGGAAAATCCGTCGACTTTAGAAATCGTGAGGGTTCAAGTCCCTCTATCCCCAAAAAATTTCCCTCCTATATTCTGGCCCTTTTTGGATTTACTTGACATAGACTCAAGTAATTTCTTAGATTTCGGATGGTGCGTCAAGAATGGTCGGGATAGCTCAGACGGTAGAGCAGAGGACTGAAAATCCTCGTGTCACCAGTTCAAATCTGGTTCCCGGCAACTCATTATGTATGAGTATCTATTCCCATATTTCTTTTGAAAAAAGGGAATAGATACATATTTATTAGTGGTCTTAATCATCCTACATAATTTATGTAGGCGTACGGCGATATGCTCTTTCTAGATGAAGAATGAATGGATGTATATTCTAGGGATCAAAAGGAAGTATGAAAATGAATGATTCAAGTTTGTTTTGATTTTTTCTGCGCTGCAATAACAATTGTTAATATTTCAATTGAAACAATATTCAAATGCTTCAATTAGTTGCTTGAAACACCAAGCAGAACTTTTTCAGTTCATCCTATTGGCTCGTCCGAAATCAGTATTGCTCCATCCCATTTTTGAATCTCAATGAATCCCTCTTATAATAAGAGAGGAATGAAACCTCTATTATTCTGACTAATCGATAAGTCAATGGACATACAGATATTTCTTTCTTTAATATCTGGGGTTGTCGAAGTTAAGATTACTTTCTTATTTTTCGCATTTAGTGAGCATCTTGTATTTCATAAAAATTAGGGGCGATATAATCTTTACGCAAAGGCCATCCTATCCAACTTTCGGGCATTAAAATACGTTTCAGACGCGGATGATTATCATAATAGATTCCTAACATATCATAAGATTCCCTTTCTTGAAAATCTGCACTTTTCCAAACCCAGAAAATAGAAGGAATTCTCGGATTTTGCCTTGGGGTAAATACTTTTATGCATACCTCTTCGGGTTGATCTAGACTATACTCTATTCTCGTAAGATGATAGACACTCGCTAATAGTCCTCCTGGTGCTACATCATAGGCACATTGGGAACGTAGATAATTGTAACCATATACATATAAAATAACAGCAATCGAATGCCAATCCTCGGGCTTTATTTGTAAAGTCTCTATTCCTTGGTAATCAAAACCCAAAGATCTATGAACTATTCCGTGTTTGACTAGCCAAGCAGACAAATTACCTTGCATTTTTTGATTTCTCCCGAGTTTTTTATAAGATTGGTATAAGTATTTACCATTTATTTCCATTACAATGAAATTTTGTCAGATTGACTTGCTTGCTATTTCTTATTGTATTTTGTACAAAAGGATCCTGTTTAATTCACTTTTTCGTTCGTCGGAGGATACTTAATTTTTTTATATTTCCAAAATGTGTCCGAGGTTATCTCGGAAATAGATGATGGTTGATAGAATAATCCTTTATTAGAATTGCCGGTATGAGTACTGTGTCCAACATCAAATTTGTGGTTGGTAGTAAAACACCTACGTTGATAACTAATTGGATCTTCATAGATTTCTCGAGATATTTTCTTACGAAGTTTTGTTATAGCATCTATAACCGCTTCCGGTTTAGGTGGACAGCCCGGCAAATAGACATCCACAGGAATTAGCTTATCCACGCCCCGAACAGTACTATAAGAATCGGTACTGAACATACCTCCTGTAATTGTACAAGCTCCCATAGCAATAACATATTTTGGTTCGGGCATTTGCTCATATAATCGAACTAAAGAAGGAGCCATTTTCATAGTTACGGTGCCCGCTGTTAAAATGAGGTCTGCCTGCCTAGGACTAGAGCGTGGTACCAGTCCATAACGATCGAAGTCAAATCGCGATCCTATTAATGAAGCAAATTCAATGAAGCAACAACTAGTACCATAGAGAAGCGGCCATAAACTGGATAGTCTTGACCAATTTGAAAGATCATTTAATGTAGTAGAAATAACTGAATTTTTGGTTTTTTGATCAAGTAAGGGAAACTCAATGGAATTCATAACTGTCTCAATGTTTTGTTTAATTGTCTAAATATTCAAGAATTAAGACCATTCTAATGCTCCCTTTCGCCATGCATAAACTAAACCAACAATTAGGATAAGCACGAAGATGAAAGCTTCTATAAATACGGATACCCCTAATACATCAAAACTCATTGCCCATGGGTAAAGAAAGACTGTTTCAACATCAAAAACAACAAAAACGAGAGCAAACATATAATAACGGATTTCAAATTGTAACCAAGCATCGCCCATCGGTTCTATTCCAGATTCATAACTAGAAAGTTTTTCTGGCCCTTTCCTAATTGGAGCTAAAATTCCAGAAATTAGAAATGCCAAAATAGGAATAAAGATCGATATTATTAGAAATGTCCAAAAAATATCATATTCATAAAGCAAAAACATAAATGTACTCCTATGAATGTGGAAAATATACTGGATTCATATTAATTCTTAGTCGATTTGAATTTAAATTTCAAAATTATTAGATTCATTAATCTAAATAGAAATGCTTTGTATTTTATTAAGTTTACATTTTAAAAGTTGACATTATTTCTAGATTAGTATCTGAGTATACTAATACTAATATTAGTATATCATTAATCTATTCAAATAGAAATGAATTGATTCATTCTTTCGATTACAAAAAGTATTTCAACTATATTTATACTACTAGTATTACTAGTATGGAGTATTTAGTATTCCATATACTACTACTATACTAAATATAGTAGTATCGGTAGTACTATTAGGGCTATACGGACTCGAACCGTAGACCTTCTCGGTAAAACGGATCAAACTATTATTATTATCAAAATGATTTGAATTGTTTTAAAGACCCAACGTGCATTTTTTTTTTTTTGCATTGGGCTTTTTCATTAACTGATAGAAATATCAATTAGTCTACCATCTTTTTTCTTTACACAAAGAAAAAGGAAATGACTCCCTGTGCTCTGATTTCTTATTTAGATCAAAATCTAAGAGCACTACCAAAGTTTTTCAAAGAAGAAGGTTATTCTGACGTAGGTCTGCTTCTGGCCTGGATCAACTTAAGTTAAATGGACTCTCTATCAACCTACTTCAATAAAAATATCAAATAGGAAATGAAACTTCATACACCTTAAAGTTCATAAGATAGGAAGAAAAGATATTTTTTTGGAGGTCCCTAGCCTCATTGCCTAGCATTGAATAGATTTTAGTATTCACCTTATCAATATCTCATTATGGATTCCATTTGACGTCTAAATCCTTTGTCAGGCTATTGTTCTCTTAATTTTCTTTCTGGAGTAAGACATTGATTTATCAATTAAGATCAACTCTTTTAATTACATGATGGACTCCTATGAAAAAACATTGGCGCATGTGTAAACGAGGTGCTCTACCTAACTGAGCTATAGCCCTTGTGCTTTTGATACAGATTTGATCATATTCGATAAATAAATTCTTGTCAAGATAAATATTAAATTACATGATCCAATCTCTTTGATTTATATTGCGTTTGTATTATTTATAAATAATATAACATTTATAATCCATTGATCTGATCGAGAGCTACTTTTTTTATTTAGGATGATAAATGACCTACTTAACTCAGTGGTTAGAGTATTGCTTTCATACGGCAGGAGTCATTGGTTCAAATCCAATAGTAGGTAAGGTATTGGTAGAACTTAGTAGATACCATTGATTCCGGTATCTAATAAGTTTTTCTACTCACCATTTTTTTTTATTGTAATTTTCTATCTTTTTTCTATTTTTTGGCTGCACCAACTTGTTACGAGATCCTCTTGATAGGCTCTACGATAGCCTCGACTCGTGTCTTAGCTCGCCGGAGAGCTAGATTTGCTTCAATTGTTTGTCTCTTGCCTTCAGCCTTATTTAAGTTAGCTTCTGCTATTTTAAGAGTTTGTTGTGCTTCTTGTGGATTAATGTCACTAGCCCTTTCTGCATCAGGTACTAAAATAGTGATCTCATTATTGCCGATTCTAGCAAAACCACCCATCAGAGCCATCGTTAACCATCGGTCCTTAAGGCGTATTCTCAAAATACCTATATCTAAAGCTGTGGCAATAGGCACATGATTTTTTAATACCCCAATTTGTCCACTATTAGTAGATAAAATAATTTCTTTCACTTCTGAATCCCAAACAATTCGATTGGGGGTCAGTACACAAAGATGGAAAGTCATTTCTTGAATTTGTTCTCCATTTCTAAGTTAAGTTCGTAGCCTTCGCAGTAGCTTCATCGATATTACCCACCAAATAAAAGGCTTGTTCAGGAAGACTATCTAATTCTCCAGAAAGAATCAATTGAAATCCTCTAATTGTTTCTGCGAGACCAACATATTTCCCTGGGGAACCAGTAAATACTTCTGCTACGAAAAAAGGTTGTGATAAGAAACGTTCCATTTTTCGTGCTCTTGCTACGGTTAAGCGATCCTCTTCGGATACTTCGTCCAACCCAAGAATAGATATCATGTCCTGAAGTTCTTTGTAACGCTGTAACGTTTGTTTAACTCTTTGCGCAGTTTCATAATGTTCTTCACCGACGATCCGAGGTTGGAGCATGGTGGACGTTGAATCTAAAGGATCTACTGCTGGATAGATACCTTTGGCAGCTAATCCTCTTGATAGTACAGTAGTTGCATCCAAATGTGCAAATGTCGTGGCAGGAGCAGGATCGGTCAAATCGTCTGCAGGTACATAAACTGCTTGAATAGAAGTTATTGACCCTTCTTTGGTAGAAGTAATTCTTTCTTGTAAAGTACCCATTTCAGTACCCAGGGTCGGTTGATAACCCACAGCGGAAGGCATTCGGCCCAATAAGGCCGATACTTCGGATCCGGCTTGGACAAAACGGAAGATATTGTCGATAAATAGAAGGACGTCCTGCTCATTGACATCTCGGAAATATTCTGCCATAGTTAGGGCAGTTAAACCAACTCTCATACGAGCTCCGGGGGGTTCATTCATTTGACCATAGACTAAAGCGACTTTTGATTCCGCAATATTTTTTTCATTAATTACTCCGGATTCTTTCATTTCCATATAAAGATCATTTCCCTCACGAGTACGCTCACCTACTCCGCCAAATACAGATACACCTCCATGAGCTTTGGCAATGTTATTGATCAATTCCATAATGAGTACTGTTTTACCTACCCCAGCTCCACCGAAAAGTCCTATTTTTCCGCCACGGCGATAAGGAGCTAAAAGATCGACTACTTTAATTCCTGTTTCAAAAATGGATAATTGTGTATCTAACTGTATAAAGGCAGGCGCAGATCTATGAATAGGAGATGTTGTGCGAGTATCTACAGGACCCAAATTATCTATGGGTTCTCCAAGCACGTTGAAAATTCGACCTAGGGTTGCTCCGCCGACTGGAACACTTAGAGCAGCTCCTGTGTCAATCACTTCCATTCCTCTCTTTAGACCATCTGTAGCACTCATAGCTACAGCTCTAGCTCGATTATTTCCTAATAATCGCTGTACTTCACAAGTTACGCGAATTTGTTGGCCAACCGTATCTCGACCTTGAACTATCAGAGCGTTGTAAATATAAGGCATCTTCCCTGGTGGAAAAACTATATCGAGTACCGGACCGATTATTTGCGTAATACGCCCCAGATTTTTGTTTTCAAGTGCAGAAACCTCAGTATCAGAAGGGGGAGGATTTATTGTCATATTGAAAAATATCCTTTTTTTTTTTTGAAAAAAAAAAAAAAAAATTCAAATTAAGAAAAAAATGTTCGAGAACAACGCAAGTGGATTGGTTCATTATTTGAATATTTAATAACAAATGAAATGTATTAATTCATATTTAATAAAATATTTAATAATAAAAAAATATGGAATAATAAATGTAATTTAATAATCGATTTTCACCATCCAATCAATTCAATTGTTTTCAAATTTCAATGATTTAATTTTTAAGGTCAACCCAGTCATCCAGATTGTAGACAATACTATCTATATTATCTATGGAATTCCAACCTGAACTTTGTTTATGATTCTGTTTTTCTATCTCATTGGTCCTTATTTTTTATTTCCTCAGCATAGGATTTATACTGAGCATATTATTTCTTTTTACCGATTTTTCTTTTTATTGGGCAAATTCTGCCGATTTTGACATCTAGGATTTACATATACAACATATATCACTGTCAAGGTCAAGAGTATACTTTTTATTTATTATTTAGATTCGAAAATTATATTCCAAAATTCAAAAAAAAAATAAGAGATTCGAAAAAAAACGGTTGGGTTGCGCCATACATATGAAAGAGTATAGAATAATGATGTATTTGCCAAATCAAATATCATGGTCAAATTTAACAATGACCCATTCGGATTAATTGATAATATTAGTTGATGGATCATTTGTAAAAAGGTTTGATTAACTCTTAAGTTATGTCGAGTAGACCTTGTTGTTGCTATAATTCAATTCTTAATTCATGCGTTGTAGGGGGGGGGGATTTATGTCACCACAAACAGAAACTAAAGCAAAGGTTGGGTTCAAAGCTGGTGTTAAAGATTATAAATTGACTTATTATACTCCTGACTATCAAACCAAAGATACTGATATCTTGGCAGCATTCCGAGTAACTCCTCAACCTGGAGTTCCGCCTGAAGAAGCAGGTGCAGCGGTAGCTGCAGAATCTTCCACTGGTACATGGACAACTGTGTGGACCGATGGACTTACCAGCCTTGATCGTTATAAAGGACGCTGCTACGAGATCGAGCCTGTTCCTGGAGAAGATAATCAATTTATTGCTTATGTAGCTTATCCCTTAGACCTTTTTGAAGAAGGTTCTGTTACTAACATGTTTACCTCCATTGTAGGTAATGTATTTGGGTTCAAGGCCTTGCGCGCTCTACGTCTGGAAGATTTGCGAATCCCTAATGCTTATGTTAAAACTTTCCAAGGTCCTCCTCACGGAATCCAAGTTGAGAGAGATAAATTGAACAAGTATGGACGTCCCCTATTGGGATGTACTATAAAACCCAAATTGGGTTTATCAGCTAAGAATTATGGTAGAGCAGTTTATGAATGTCTCCGCGGGGGACTTGATTTTACCAAAGATGATGAAAATGTGAACTCCCAACCATTTATGCGTTGGAGAGACCGTTTCTTATTTTGTGCCGAAGCAATTTATAAATCACAGGCCGAAACAGGGGAAATCAAAGGACATTATTTGAATGCTACTGCGGGTACATGTGAAGAAATGCTAAAAAGAGCTGTATTTGCTAGAGAATTGGGCGTTCCTATCGTAATGCATGACTACTTAACAGGTGGATTCACTGCAAATACTACCCTGTCTCACTATTGCCGCGATAATGGTCTACTTCTTCATATCCACCGTGCAATGCATGCAGTTATCGATAGACAAAAAAATCATGGTATGCACTTTCGTGTATTAGCTAAAGCCTTACGTTTGTCTGGTGGAGATCATATTCACGCTGGTACTGTAGTAGGTAAACTTGAAGGAGAAAGGGAGATTACTTTAGGTTTTGTTGATTTACTACGTGATGATTATATTGAAAAAGATCGAAGTCGCGGTATTTATTTCACTCAGGATTGGGTTTCTTTACCAGGTGTTATCCCTGTTGCTTCAGGGGGTATTCACGTTTGGCATATGCCTGCTCTGACCGAGATATTTGGAGATGATTCTGTACTCCAATTCGGTGGAGGAACTTTAGGACACCCTTGGGGAAATGCACCTGGTGCCGTAGCGAATCGAGTAGCTCTGGAAGCATGTGTACAAGCTCGGAATGAGGGACGTGATCTTGCTCGCGAGGGTAATGCAATTATCCGTCAAGCTTGCAAATGGAGTCCTGAATTAGCTGCTGCTTGTGAAGTCTGGAAGGAAATCAAATTTGAATTCCCAGCAATGGATACTTTGTAATCCAGTAATAATAATTCGTTCTATTAATTTCCATTAAACTCGGCCCAATCTTTTACTAAAAGGATTGAGCCGAATACTGTACAGAATACTTGTTGTATCTATAAATGAATCCTATGGATCTTTCGGATTGATAGATTTTTTTCTAGTTCATTATTCTTTTTTGATTTGGAATATAATGAATTAAAATAGAAGTATTTTCTATTAATATTGACAACAGTGTATCAAACCAATATAATCCGATCGTGAATAAATGGATCGATTGACTCATGTCAGATAGGTTTTTTACTTCATCAAATGGTGGATTCGTTGTATTTTTTTTTTCTTTCATTGTAATTTAATGTCATTCATTGTAATTTAATGTAATATGTAACATAATATGTAACATTTGATTCTATTATTTATAGAATTGCATCTTTTTTTATTGCGATTGGATATAGACATTCTTGTTTGTAATTGGATTAGGGTTGCTAACTCAATGGTAGAGTACTCGGCTTTTAAGTGCGACTCCATTTTTTACACATTTCTATGAACTAATTGGTTCATCCCTACCATCGGTAGGGTTTGTAAGACCACGACTGATCCAGAAAGGAATGAATGGAAAAAGCAGCATGTCGTATCAACGGTGAATTCTAAAAATTTTTCATTCATATTTGATCCGACCAATATTTTTCTTTGAATTGTTGGCTCCGAACAAATGAATTCCGTTGGGTTTAATTAATAAAGGGATAGAGCTTAGCTGCTCCAATTATAGGGAAACAAAAAGCAACGAGCTTTCATTTTTGATTTGAATGATTACCACATCTAATTATACGTTAAAAAAGAATTAGTGCTTGCTGTGGAAAAAGTTTTTCCTACGAATGATGGATTAACGATTTTTGTTATGAGTCCTAATTATTAGCTATTCCCCATTATTTTATGGGGTAGCAATAAATGTGTAGAAGAAAGAGTATATTGATAAAGATCTGATTTTTTTCCAAAATCAAAAGAGCGATTGGTCCAAAAAATAAAGGATTTCTAACTAGCTTGTTTGTCCTAGAAAAATGAGAAGGAACAAGCGAGGGGAGATAGTCCATTAATGGGTTTTAACTCGTTTTCTAGGTATCGCTTCATATTTGTTTTTTTTTTCAATTCGAATATAGATCTAGAATACCTTGTTTTGACTGTATCGCACTATGTATCATTTCATAATCCAATGAATCTTTGACCAAATCAAATTTAGAAAATGAAGGAATATAAAGTATATTTAGAACGAGCTAGATCTCGCCAACAGGACTTCCTATACCCACTTCTTTTTAGGGAGTATATTTATGGACTTGCTTATAGTCATAATTTGAATAGATCCATTTTTTTGGAAAATGTAGGTTATGACAATAAATATAGTTTACTAATTGTAAAACGGTTAATTACTCGAATGTATCAACAGAATCATTTAATCATTTCGGCTAATGATTCTAACAAAAATCGATTTTGGGGATATAATAAGAATTTGGATTCTCAAATAATATCAGAGGGGTTTGCCATCGTCGT